>JAVJIF010001936.1:0-109258 GCA_038442645.1 Agave tequilana | reverse complement strand
ATTTAAGCATTTCAATTGATTCATAGATAATACATATTTTGAGTGCTACTCCCCTACACGATCAACACGACCCGTTAGCCACAAGCTACACGGTAATTTCTTAACTTTTTGATTGTTTCTTCATTTTAAGCAATCAGGAGATCAAAGAGTTCCATACTACAAAAGTCGAATCAAGATTAGCAACCCTAGATAAATAATCATCATTTAGGGTAGATCTTAAAGCATGTAGGCTTTTGTATTAGCTTCAATATTTTTTCCATTTAAACAATAAGAATCACTAGTAGTGGCAAAATAAATGTGAACCCCTAATGCTTTGAGGTACAAAGACATCTTAACCTTCCAAGTTTGGATGTTAAGAATGTCAAAAGTGGGAGGCGACATGAAATCCATAGTGTGTGTACAAATATTGTGATTAGCTATAAAATGAGGATCTTTAACTCTAGGTTGTAAGACCCAAATCAAGAGCACTTGGCTCTGATACCAATTGAAATCACCTAGAGGGGGGGTGAATAGGTGACTAGCTAATCTAAAGGTCAATTAATGTGAAATAAAACTTCTTAAACTAAACACCACGTATAACACAAGAGTGTAGCCGGATTCCCCGTGAAGGGCTCTGGACTAACTCCTCAAGAGTCCTCTAAATAAGAGTTGAGGTGCCGCGTTGGCTCTCTTGGTTGAATGCAAGTGTTAGCAAACAATCCCAAGCATATAACAATTAAGCACACAAAGTATATCAAGCATATAAATATAAAGACAATATAAGCATGCAAGATATAAACAAGTAAGAGATAGAGAGAGAGAGCAATCGCAAACACGGGAGATTTGTTTTGAGGTTTGAGCATAGTTGCTCTACGTCCCCGCCTTCAACACTATGAAGGATTTCCACTAAATCGATCCCACCGGATCACTTGGTGCTGCAACACCTACAAGCTCTTTGGACTCTCTAGTCCCTCTCTTGTTCCGCAAGAACACACCGCAAGCCCACTAGCTCGCCGAGGCTGCATCTCAAACAAAGAGTTCACACGCGAACTCGACAACCGCGAACCCGCAAGTCCGCCTCCTCAAAGTACAAAGTAGAACTTTTGGTGATCTAAACACTTTGATCACCAAAAAACACTCTCACAATAACACTCCTATAGGATGAATATATCAATGAATAGCTCAAGTGTTTGTGAGAGAAACAAGGATGGAATGTGTGGTGAAAAACACAAGAAAATCTCTTTTGAAAACTCTTGATAAACTCTCCTTTTGAATGGAAGTATTTGGCTCTAAAACAAGTGGTGAAAACCTCTAAAAGAGTAGGAAAAACTATCTTTAAAACTCTCTAAAAATCTTGTAGAAAACAGCCCCCAAAAGCCCCAATTTATAGGGCTAAAAAACTAGCCGTTGCAGCAGGATGATTGAGCCAGGTCAACCGGCCGGTCGACCGTGGCAAGGATACAGAGAGCTATACTCTCTGCCGGTCGACCGCCGGTCGACCAGGGCCTTTTCCAGAGAGCAGCTACTCTCTGGCGGTCGACCGTGCGGTCTGTAAGTACACCTAGAGGGGGGTGAATAGGTGTACCGCTAATCTAATGAACTAAATGCAGAAATTAAAACTAAATTGCAACAACACTTCATGCAACCAACGAGTGTAGCCAAATTCCCCGTGAAGGGCTCTGGACTAACTCCTCTTGATTCCTCTGAATAAGAGTTGAGGCGCTATATGAAGTTCCCGTGGTAAAGCACAACTGAGGCACACAAGCAAACACAACCAAGCATATAGATATAGGCAATATGAATCAATGCAAGGCACAACACAAGCATATAAGATATGATAATATAAATAATGCAATGCACAACACAAATAAAGAGAGGAGAGAGAGAGTTAAGAGTCAATGGATCAAACGCAAACAACAAGATGTGTTCGAGGTTCGAGCACCGAGCTCTACGTCCCCGCCTTCACCGAGAAGGATTTCTAATCCACTAACTTGTCCACCTAGGACTCCCACCGAGGGAACCTCCACCGAGGATTTTGCAATACAACCGGGAGTACCGAACTCCTCTCTCAACCAATACAACCACAATCCACCTCTACCGAAGAGGGATACAAGCCAACACCAACTCCACCTCACCAAGAGGGAGCAAAACACAACCTCAACCTCTACCAAAGAGGAAGCAACCAACAACCCAAATCAACCTCTACCAAAGAGGGATATCACAAATGAAAGGGTTACAACTTGGAGGTTTCCATAACCTCAAACAATTTCTTTTCCCACAACTAAATGATCCTAATAGAATAGGATAGGAGATATAGCTCAAGTGTGGAGAAAACCAAGAGTTTGGAAATCAAAAACTCAAAGAAAAACTCTAGGGAAAACTCTAGATAAAATAGATAATTAAGATCAAAACAATTCCCTAAGAATTTCCTTTTCAAAATGATTTTCCAACTCTTTTTAAAACAAAGCAAAGATCAAATCTTTTTAGCTCTAAAAACTCTTTTGAATCTTGAAACAAAACACTAGAAGGTAGGAAAATTTTGGCTCATGAAAACTTAACCAAAAACCCTAAAGAGATGGGGTATTTATATCCCCAAATAAAAACTAGCCGTTGGGGCTGATCTGTCAGCCTTGGCTGGGGGGGTCGACCGCCCGGTCGACCGCCAACGGTCAAAAAATTGACTGTTGGAAGCCAGCGGTCGACCGCCCGGTCGATCGTCCCAATCCAGAGAGCAAAAGCTCTCTGGCCGGTCGACCGCCCTTGCCTAACGATCGACCGTCCGGTCGACCGCCCCAACCCGAGAGTTGGGGACTTGCAGTCGGTAGACCGCTCGGTCGACCGGCCCAAGTGGCAAGCCAAACGTGCACGTTGGTCGACCGGTCCGGTCGACCGACTCTGGGTCCGGTCGACCGGCCCGGTCGACCGCCAGAGCCTGGCAGGCTGGGTTCTGGGTCAGAAAACTTAGGTAAAAATATTCTAATAAATCTCATAAAACTTCTAAAAATCCACAAAAATAGTTTCTAACATTCTATATGATATACAAACATGTGTTAAAAATTTCAACACAAATATCAAACATTTTAAACCATTTTTGTGTTATGGAAAAATTACCGAAAACCAAAACTTGTATTTTTCCAAACTTGAATTTTCCAAGTGAAAATCCAATTTTTCCAAAACTCATTCAAATATAAAAACATGATATTTAAACACTTTGAAGCATGTTGCATATGGACATAGGTCCAACATACATGAAATTACCAAAATATGTTTTGTTAAAAATATCAAAACACCAAAACACATGAATAGGGATATCAAAATAAGTTTGTCTAGAAAGTTAAGCAAGCATGTATATAGAACGAACCAACTATACATAAAATCATTTAAACTTGTTTTGATCTAACTATTCATGAAAACTAATCTCGATTAAACCAAAAACCGAAAACCAATATCCAAAAATAAAACGTGTGTGTGTTGTGAAGTTGAGCATATCACACTATCTAATCTTTACACATGGATCTAAAACAAACTAAAAACTATGGTACTGATGTCTTCTTGAGGAACTCCGTCTTCAAGGCGACTCGATCCAAAATGTGATCCACTGAGCTAGACTCCAACGAGTGCTATATATGATCTTGATGCTCGGGCTCTGAAATCACCAAGTGAAAGGCTACAAAACTCCTTTGTTGAAGCAATCACCAACTAATATCTTGATTAATGATCTGAAATTAAACATCACAAGATAATTAGTAAACATAACTACATGAGTTAATCATCATCAAAACTAGAGTGGAAGGCCTCTGGGCCAACAATCTCTCTCTTTTTGATGATGACAAAACTCATGGAGTTATATATGCATGGATTAAAGTTAAGCTTCAAAGAAGCTCCTCCTTAACTCATGCATCACAATAAACATATAAATATGCAATGAAAATTAAACATGAAAATGCATAGACATGCATAAAACAATGAAGCATGGTCTTGATACCAATTAAACGGTAAACTCTATTAAAGCTCTTGATACAAAAATAAAAATATGTTCTTTAAATAAAGCTCTTGATATCAACAAATAAACGAAAAATGCTCTTGATATCAATTAAACGACAAACTAATAAATAAAAACAAACTATGTTTCTAGATAAACAAAACATGCATATAAAAACATGCATATAAACTCAAATAATTCTCCCCCTTTTTGTCAATCATCAACAAGGGGTTGAATAAAACAAAAATATGTCAATGTAGAACATTTTGATACCAATTGAAAGGAAACATAAAAACATTTAAGAATTGATACCAATTGACAGTAAATAAAGACATTGATACAAATTGAGAAGACAAATAAAATCTTAATACCAATTGAAAATATTCAAAAAAACATCTTGATACCAATTGTAAGAATTTGTCATTTAGAACATATGATACCAAAATAAGATAAATATTCATTTTTTAATCATTTTATATCATAAAGTATGGGAGTAGAAATCATCGGTAAACAAAATACCAATTGAAAGACAAAATATGAATTTTCTCCCCCTTTATGAAATACCAAATAAAACAATGCATAAGCTTGTATTGAATACCAATTGAAAACTAATCAATTGAAACATGATAGTCATTTAAAAACTAAGCTTAGCATATATAACATTTGTGCTCAAAGATATAGGGATATAGTAAGCACAAATAAAACATGTATAGGTGTATGAAAAAATGAGTACCAATCAAAATAGATGATACCAATTGAAAGCATACATACACAAAAAAATATGAATATACAAAAATGTCAATATTGATACCAATTGAAAAGATCCAATGATACCAATTGAAACAACAATAATAAGATCAAGTGTATAACTCATATAACCTACCACCCATTTCATGCACATGTTTAAAATGATTTTCAATAATAAGCATACAAGACATGGACTCCCATCCAACCGCCCGTGGAAGGTAGAGGTTTTCAAAAATAGGTTTGAAAAATATAGTAAGTTTGAAAACTCTACCATAACGAAGAATCCCGCAACTAGTTATGTGAAAAACTTGTAAACTAGTACGAAATCCTTCAAGTAAGGAATAAAACAAAATTATATTTCATGAAATACATGTAAATCACATGACACTAAAACACTCAAAATCCATAAAGCCCATACATACTCATGAAAACATAATCATGAGAAACATTTAAATAAGGTGAGTGTACAAGTGTAGTGTGAAACACATAATCATGAAATTTGGCAATAAAGCTCATTATTCCGTAAAACATGAAAATCATCAAAAACTATTTAATCTTCAAGGCATATGTATGTCTTATACAAACTAAAGTATACATACATATCCAAAACACAACGAGTCCATAAATGTATATGCATGAAGGCACGTGGCTCAAGGGATGTATATGCATAGACTTTAGTTTGGACAAGATAGACATATACATGAAGTTAAACATATAAAAATGGAAAACATGGGAATACAAGTTAAATGCATGAATCATCAAAACTAGACTATACTAGCACATCTAATGGGTACAAATAAGCGTTCAAGCACAAACATATAAAAGGTTATTTGTGGCCCACTATATGTACAAGTATAAATCCTAGTCTTAATGAAAACTAACATTTAAACGTATATTCAACACTTGAAGCATGAAACGAGACATAAATCAACATGATAAATGATCATCATGTAATTCCACATGCTATTAGAGTTATGATAAACATGATAGCTAAACATATGCGAGAACACATAAATAACGGTCCATATAAACATGGGTGATCTCAAAAGCTATACATGCATGTCAATGACCTAATAATCATGGCATTTAACATAATAATCTACAAACATGAAGCATCAAAACAAAAAAAAATCACAAAGATATAAATTCATATTAAACATGGGTGTCTCAAATAACTAAACATGTATATCACTAATCTAATAAACATGGCATAAGCATAATAAATAATAAAACATGACATGCTATAAATCAAAGATATGGAAAGCATTCAAATATAAATGGGAGTTTAGAGATTGATACCAAAACCGATGAAGGCACCTCTCTAGTTCTCCAAACCAAGGTGGTCTTCCCACCAAACTTTCCTTGAAACTGATGCATCCAAAAAGTCCTCTTTAAGCTCGGAACGCATCCACCTCAAGGCACCATAACTCTCACGTCATGCGAGAGCCCACACCTACATCAAATACAATAGGGGTGGTCTTTGGTACCCATACTCTTTTTGGGTCCAGGGGGGTTAGTTCCTTTCCTAACCCAAACAAATTTATTTGTTAAATTAGAATCATTTATACGATCATAGCAAAATTTAGCAAGGTGTCCCTTACGTCCACAATGTGTACAAGTGTACACATGAGCATACATGTGATGGGTGTGTATGTGAGGAGCATGTGTATGCCGTGGAGGGTGTGCATGCAAAGATGGAACTTATTTCTTTCGAAACAAAGATTCCAAACGTGTATGACTCACAACACAATGGCTCAAAGTGGAGCCTAAACAATCAATATTCTTCTTTAGCATGGATATATCATTTTCAATTAAAGAAGAAGTGTGGCATGCAATAGGTAAGCTAGGTGAAGCTACACTAGCATGGCAAACATGTGAATCCATATCAATTTTCAAAGATTCATTTTTCTTTAAAACAATTTCTAATTCCTTGGAAATAGAAGCAATTTTCAATTTTAAAGAATCATTTTCTTTTAAAACAAAATTAACTTTTGAAGACAAGTTTTCATTTTTCTTCAAAATTGTTTCACAATCATTTTTAGATTTTAACAATTCATTTTCTTTTAGAGCAAGATCAAGTCTAGATTTTAATGAATCCCTCTCATTAGAAATCTCCACTTTCTCTTACAAAACCAAGTCTAGTCTAGAACTTAAAACCTTGTTTTCAAAACTCTTATTCTTCAAAAGATTGTATTTTTCTAATAATTTTTCACATACAATGGATAGTTCTTCATTCAAGGCATTGGCATCAACATATTCATTTGAAGAACTAGCACTATCATCACAATCTAATTGAGATTCCGAATGTACCTCAAGGGAGTCATTCCCTTGGACCATGAAGCATTGTGACTCGGATTCTCCGCTAGATTCCTCCTCCGGTTGAATTGGCAATTGAAGCTTGGAGGTGGTCAACTTGTTCCATACTAAAAAGGCGAAATCATAGTTAGAAACAAGCATAAGATAATCTTTGTTAAGCGTGCTTCTAATAGCCTCAAGGGCTTGTGTATAGGCCCCTACATGATTGCGGTTACCAAGATAGTATTTCTTGGTAGCGGCAAGGAAAACATGCAAACCTAGGGTTTTTAAATACATGGACATTCTAAGTTTTCACATGTCAATGTTGGTGACATCAAACATGGGAGGTGACAAGCAAGCCATGAGTGTGTGCAAACAAATATACGTACAAAATGCAAATGATAGATTAGCAAACCAAGATCTCACTCCTAGGTGGTTAAACCAAATATCAGGAGCGTAGGCTCTGATACCAATTGTAAGTCACTTAGAAGGGGGGTGAATAGGTGTACCGCTAATCTAATGAACTAAATGCGAAAATTAAAACTAAATTGCAACAACACTTCATGCAACCAACGAGTGTAGCCGAATTCCCCGTGAAGGGCTCATGACTAACTCCTCTTGATTCCTCTGAATAAGAGTTGAGGCGCTATATGAAGCTCTCGTGGTTAAGCACAAGTGAGACACACAAGCAAACACAACCAAGCATATAGATATAGGCAATATAAATCAATGCAAGGCACAACACAAGCATATAAGATATGACAATATGAATAATGCAATGCACAACACAAATAAAGAGAGAGAGAGAGTTAAGAGTCAATGGATCAAACGCAAACAACAAGATGTGTTTCGAGGTTTGAGCACCGAGCTCTACGTCCCCGCCTTCTCCGAGAAGGATTTCTAATCCACTAACTTGTCCACCTAGGACTCCCACTGAGGGAACCTCCACCGAGGATTTTGCAAATACAACCAGTAGTACTGAACTCCTCTCTCAACCAATACAACCACAATCCACCTCTACCAAAGAGGGATACAAGCCAACACCAACTCCACCTCACCAAGAGGGAGCAAAACACAACCTCAACCTCTACCAAAGAGGGAGCAATCAACAACCCAAATCAACCTCTACTAAAGAGGGATATCACAAATGAAAGGGTTTATAACTTGGAGGTTATCACAACCTCAAACAATTTCTTTTCCCACAACTAAATGATCCTAATAGAATAGGATAGGAGATATAGCTCAAGTGTGGAGAAAACCAAGAGTTTGGAAATCAAAACTCAAAGAAATACTCTAGGAAAAACTCTAGATAAAATAGATAATTAAGATCAAAACAATTCCCTAAGAATTTCCTTTTCAAAATGATTTTCCAACTCTTTTTAAAATAAAGCAAAGATCAAATCTTTTTAGCTCTAAAAACTCTTTTGAATCTTGAAACAAAACACTAGAAGGTAGGAAAATTTTGGCTCATGAAAACTTAACCAAAAACCCTAAAGAGATGGGGTATTTATAACCCCAAATAAAAACTAGGCGCTGGGGCTGATCTGTCAGCCTTGGCGGCTGGCGGTCGACCGCCTGGTCGATCGCCAACGGTCAAAAAATTGACCGTTGGAAGCCAGCGGTCGACCGCCCGGTCGACCGTCCCAATCCAGAGAGCAAAAGCTCTCTGGCCGGTCGACCACTCGGTCGACCACCCTTGCCTAACGGTCGACCGTCCGGTCGACCGCCCCAACCCGAGAGTTGGGGACTTGCAGTCGGTCGACCGCTCGGTCGACCGGCCCAAGTGGCAAGCCAAACGTGCACGTTGGTGCACGTCCGGTCGACCGACTCTGGGTCCGGTCGACCGGCCCGGTCGACCGCCAGAGCCTGGCAGGCTGGGTTCTGGGTCAGAAAACTTAGGTTAAAAATATTCTAATAAATCCCATAAAACTTCTAAAAATCCACAAAAATAGTTTCTAACATTATATATGATATACAGACATGTGTTAAAAATATCAACACAAATATCAAACATTTTAAACCATTTTTATGTTATGGCAAAATTACCGAAAACCAAAACCTGTATTTTTCCAAACTTGAATTTTCCAAATGAAAATCCGATTTTTTCAAAACTCATTCAAATACAAAAACATGATATTTAAACACTTTGAAGCATGTTGCATATGGACATAGGTCCAACACACATGAAACATATACATATCATTGTTTTGTCTTTAATTACCAAAATATGTTTTGTTAAAAATATCAAAACACCAAAACACATGAATAGGCATATCAAAATAAGTTTGTCTAGGAAGTTAAGCAAGCATGTATATAGAATGAATCTACTGTACATAAAACCATTTAAACTTGTTTTGATCTAACTATTCATGAAAACTAATCTCGGTTAAACCAAAAATCGAAAACCAATATCCAAAACATAAAACGGGTGTGTGTTGTGAACTTGAGCATATCACACTATCTAATATTTACACATGGATTTAAAACAAACTAAAAAACTATGGTACCGATGTCTTCTTGAGGAACTCCGTCTTCAAGGCGACTCGATCCAAAATGTGATCCACCGAGCTAGACTCCAACGAGTGCTATATATGATCTTGATGCTCGGGCTCTGGAATCACCAAGTGAAAGGCTACAAAACTCCTTTGTTGAAGCATTCACCAACTAATATCTTGATTAATGATCTAAAACTAAACATCACAAGATAATTAGTAAACATAACTACATGAGTTAATCATCATCAAAATTAGAGTGGATGGCCTCTGGGCCAACAATCGACCGGCCCATCATGTGCACTTCTGTGCACGTCGGTCGACCGTTCCGGTTGACCGGCTCCTGGTCCGGTCGACCGGTCGGTCGACCGCCAGAGCCTGGCAGGCCATTTACAGGATATAAAAACTTGGGTTTTTATTTTAAATTAAATCCCATAAATTCACGAAAAATCTAGAAAAATAGGTTCAGTATTATACTTTGATAAACAAACATGTTTGAGGAAAATCAAGACATGTTACAAATAATTTGAACTATTTTTGTAACATAGAATTTTTGGCTAAAAACAAAAATCGTATTTTTCCAAATTGGTTTTTCCAAAACTTATTTTTCCAAAACTTCTCCAAATACAAAAACAAGATATTTTAAACACTTTTCAAGCATAGAGTGTATGGATATGATCCACTACACATACATGGTGAAATATCTATGTTTTTGACAATAAGCACTAAACATGGTTTTGGTTAAAGATATGTATACTTTGAATTCCAAAAACCAAACCGGTTTTTTTTCAAAATGAAAACTCTTTTGTATTTTTCCAAAAAATAAAAATTCTTTTATGAAAACTCATCTAAATCAGGAGTGTGTGTGTGTGTGTGGTATACTTGAGCAATCCACCAACTATTCTATCCTTTACATTTTAATCTAAAACAAAATCTTATAAAAACAAACCTAGACACAAGTCTTGATATTGAAGGTCTTCACTTGAAGTCTTCTCATCTTCTTGACTTGGTCCAAACTTGATCCAACGAGCTAGACTCCTCTTGAGTACTTGATGTGGTCTTGAAGCATAGGCTCTTGAATCAAACCGTGCTAGCTCCAAAACTTGACTTTAAATCCTTTGTTGAAGCTAAACACAAACTAAGATCTTGATCATAAATCTGAGACTAATTAAACACAAGATTATTAGTACTATAACTACATGAGTTGATCATCATCAAAACTAGAGTGATAGGCCTTTGGTCCAACAAATAATGATATCCGTATATCAAAGTTTGGATGCATACTACTGAAAATACGGACCCCAGTGTAAACTGCCAGTGGTATAAGACACTGGATGGGAATGAATCAAATAACATGCGATACTGATTATTACTATTATTGTATAATTAAGTATCCTGCTCGCCACTTGTATACTATTTATGTGCTACTGTAATTACTCATGTACTAATGTTACTCCTGTACCATGTTTTCACTCATTCCTGTAAATCGATAATTATAAAATAATTGGTAATAAAAAGGACAACTCGGGTTGCATACACTCAGACGATGGGGACATGAGGTATAAGATGTATATATCAGAGTTTTCTTGTTTGGATTATCCCCTCGACGTACTAGTCTCATGAATCTGCATTTGAGCTTGTACAACTGGTTTTGCCCATATTTTCTTTACTTGTTTACCTCATTGCATGCTGGTATGTTCCTGTACTCACGACACATTTTTCGATATATATTTTTTTGATTCGAATTTATTGATACACATGTGTTTGCATGTGCACTCACTGTTCACTTATTTTACGTACTCATTGAGTTGCTTTCTGATAACTCCTGAATCTGCATGTCCAGATCTCGGGTCATGCTCTGTGATAATGGTGTACTTATATTATTTTATTAGAATCTATATTAACACTGTGCTTTCGTACTCTGATTCTTACTTGTACTGATACTTAGCGACATATGTCAGTGAATTTTTGCCCTGTATGTACGTCGTGGTAGCGTTTCCGTATCCGCAACATCGCGGCATTACAAGATTGTATCAGATCTTAGGCTCTCACATCTCCAGTCCAACCAATCAGCAGATTAATGTAATATTAATTTGCAACTGGAGCGTATGAGTCATGGCTATACATTCCAACTATAAGTATATAGTTATATTTTCCTTCCTGATAATTCTTCTTTTTAATCCTAAAGCCCTTCCATCTTTGCATTTCCGGTTTCCCCGAATGAGCAACCTTTTCCTCTCGCCTCTTCTTTTCCATGCTATCCATATCTTTTTTCATGGTTGTCTCCCTCTTTATCGAAATTTTGAGGATGAAATTTTTGTAAGGTAGGTAGAATGAAACACCCCATTCCCGCAATATGTACACGGATATGTGTCCAAATTTTTTACTTGTATTTTCCTATTTTTTACCATATTTATTTATTATTATTCTTTTATTATTATTTTGTATCAAACTCGTATTTTGTGGACCCAGAGCTAGCTCGAGCCTGAACCCAGGACCCGATCTTAGTGATACTACTTGATTGGACCTTCTTTGTAGTAAATTAAAGCTGTTTTAGTTTTAAATGTTAATTTTCAATATTGTGGATTTTTTAAGATTTTTTAAAATTTTCTGAATTATTTTAAAAATCTCCTAAATTCGGTGTTGATCGGTGTCACCGATCAATTTCTGGATTTTAATTTACAAATGGGGTCGAATTTCTTGAATCTGAATCCACAACATTTCTCAGGGAAATAATTTCTATTTTGGAAATTTTCAAAAATTTTCTGAATTAGTCAAAATTTAACATAATAAAATAATATTATCATTTTGTTTTTTTTTTTCTTTCTTTTTTCCTTCTCCACTCTTCCTCTTCTTTCCACCGACCTACTCCCCACCACCTCCTCTCTCTTTCATCTTTCTTTATATAAACCTCTCTCCCTCTAACTCTCACCTAACTCTATCTCTCTCACACAACACATTCTCTCTCTCTTTCTAATTCTCTTCTCCCTCTCTCCCTTAATCTATCCCCTGGCCATCTCCACCTAACCACCTACCACCGGCCATCACCACCATAAACCATCGGCCATCACCATTACTCACCACCGGCCATAACTACAACCCACCACCTCCACCAACTCCTCCATCACACCAGCCATCTCCTCTACCCTTCACCCTCTTCTCTTTCTTCTCCGGCCACCCCACACCACCCTGGGCCTCTCTCCCTCTCCCCCAGCTCCTTGGCCGCCATCTGTGCCACTCCCCGCGCCACTATAGTCCACAATTACTCCCCCTTCCCTCCCTTTCTCCTTCTTTTTTCTTTTTCTTTTCCTATCCTCTATCTATTTTTCTCTTTCTCTCTTTCTTTCTTCTCTGCTCTTCCTTCTCTCTCTCCTTCTCTCTCTCATTCTCCTTCTTTCTCTCTTGATTATCTTTGATTCTCTCTCTAATTCTCTCACTCTCTCTCTCATTTTCCCTCCCCTCTATCTTTCTCTGTTCCATCTCTACCTCTCTCTTGTCTCACTCTCTCTCCTGCTCTCTCTCCCTCTCACGTATACTCTCTCTGTGTTTTTATATATATATATCTCTCTCCCCTCTTATTCTCTCTCTTTTATTTCTTTCTTGCTCTTCTTCTCTCTCTAAACTCTCTTTCTATTTTTCTTTCTATTTCTCTCTCCTCTTTCTCTCTTATCTCTCTAACTCTCTCTTTCACTCATGTTTCCTCTCTTTCTCTCCTCTCTCTCTCCTCTCTTTCTCTCCTCTACTTTTTTCTCTCCTCGCGTGTTACGCGTTCACACCGTCAACGTTCTTTAGATCTCTCATTGTTATTCCCAGACGATTATAGACGAGTACATTTCCTTTTGTGTGAGTACCAGTTCTTGGTTTTAGCGAATACTATTTTCTTTATTGGCGAGTACTTGTTTTGTTTTTGGGCGGGTTCTTATTTTATGTGGATGTGTATTTGGTATTATATAATTTTGGCTGTTTGTATATCTATGGGCATTTGTTGTGATTGTGTGGGCATGTATAATTATTGTAGCTGTGTAGTTGATGATTGTAACTATATGGATTGATGTTATAATTGTGTAGGCGATATTTGTATCTGATGAATGTTTGTAATAGTGTTGGCGATATTTGTATCTGATGAATATTTGCAATAGTGTAGGCGATACTTGTACATGTCCATGTGTTTGTACTAACGTTTATGCGGTACTGAAAATACACCTAGAGGGGGGTGAATAGGTGTATTAGCTAATCTAATGATAAATAATTCGGAATTAAAACTTAATTGCAACACACTATGTGTAACCAAAGAGTGTAGCTGAATTCCCGGTGAGGGGCCTGGAGATATCCTCTAGATTCCTCTAAATAAGAGTTGAGGTGCTATATGAAGCTCTCTTGGTTAAACACAAGTATGAGCACACAAGCAATACCAAGCATATAAGTGATATGAACAATTTAAAGTAATGCAAGATCTAAGAGAGATAGAGTTTAGAGATAGTGGATCAAGCGCAAACACCAAGATATGTTTCAAGGTTCGAGCCACTACTTTTCGTCCCCGCCTTCACACAGAAGGATTTCCACTATGTCCATACATGACCTCCCACACAAGAAACCTCCACCGAGAAATTTGCAATTACAAAGTTAGGAGTACACAACTCCACTCTCCAACAACAACAACCTCTACATAAGAGGCAAGGCACAAAGCCAAAACAATAATCACCTCTACATAAGAGGGATAAGACACTAAGTCAAACTCAACCACAATCACCTCTACATAAAGAGGGTTAGCCACAAATCTAAAGCACAACCTCCTCTACACTTAGAGGGATAAACACAAACCCAAATTAAAGAAGGGATTACAACTTGGTGATCTCAAAGACCACAAACAACTCTTGGTGATTTCAATAGATCACAAACTATAATTCTCACAAAAATAAGATCCTATAGATAGGATAGAAATGATAGCTCAAGCGTGAGAAAATAAGCTGTTTGGAAAACAAATCACAAAGAAAAATACTTGAGAAAAATAGTAGAATGAAATAGAAATGAAGATAAAAACCAATTTCCTAAATACTCTATTTTCCCTTGATTTTCCAACCCTTGAAAATAAAATAAAAGATGAAACTTTAAAGCACAAGAACTCTTTTAAACTTGCTCTAAACCACTAAGAAAGATAGGAAAAAATTAGCTCTCAAAAACTTGTTGAAATCAGCCCAAGAGATGGCTTATTTATAGCCTCTCTCAAAATGTAGCCGTTGGCAGCCTGAAAGGTCAAATTTGACCTTTCGACCTTTCGGTTGACCGGCCCGTCGACCGGCGCAACGGTCATATTTCTGATCGTTGTGCCTCGGTCGACCGCCCGGTAGACCGGACCAAGCCTGTCAGTCGACCGCCCGGTCGACCGGCAGCACCCGAGAGTTGGGTGCTTTCAATCGGTAGACCGCGGGTCGACCGGCCTACTAGGCTGGTCCTTTGTGCACGTCTCGTGCACATCGGTCGACCGGTCCGGTTAACCGACCACTGGTCCGGTCGACCGTCCGGTCGACCGCTAACTGATCTAGCTAATAAATTTTGGACTTAAAACTTAGATATTTTAATTCTAATAAAATCTCATAAATACTCATAAATTCCACAAAAATAAGTTCATGTTAGATCTTTGAATAACAAATATGTGTGACCAAAAATCAACATATATTATAAACTATTTGAATCATTTTTGTGATAACTGAATTAGGCTTTAAACCGAAAATCGTATTTCTGAAAATCAAACTTTGAAATGAAAATCTGATTTTTCGCAAACTTGTATAAATACAAAAACATGATATTAAATACTTTTGAAGCATTGTGTATGGATAGAATCTAATACACATGTAAAAGGTATATCTATGTTTTTGACATAAAATCCAAATTAAGTTTTACTTAACTACAAAACTCCAAACACATGAAATAGAACATCAAAAATAAGTTTTCTCAAATATGTGAACCATATATATAAATCAAAACCAATATATATTAAACCATGTAAATTTGTTTTAATTCTATCTATTCATAAAAATCATATATATATAAACTTGAAATTCAAAACTGGTTAAACCGAAAACTAAACATATTCAACTTTTGTGTGTGTGAACTTGAGCATATCAATACTATCTATTTTACACAAGATCTAAACACAAACTAAACAAATTGAAGTCTTCTTATCGATCCTCATCTTCAAGATGACCCAATCCAATTACGATCCAATGAGCTTGACTCCAACCGAGTGCTAGATGCGATCTTGATGCGCGAGCTCTTGAATCTATATGAGATAGCTCCAAAACTCCTTTGTTGAAGATAAACACCTACTAATATCTTGATCAATAGCTGAAACCATGTAAACACATGATTATTAGTAAACTAACTTTCATAAGTTAGTCATCATAAAAAATAAAGTGAAAGGCCTCTGGGCTAACAATCTCCCCCTTTTTGATGATGACAAAACTTATGAGGTTATATATATGCATCCATTAAGGATAGGCTTCCTAGAAGCTCCCCTTTAACATATGCATAATCAATAAACATATAAAAATATGCAATGAAGCTTAAGATACTAATAAAACAAGATATATGCATAACACATAGTAAAACATGCATATATAAACCTGAATCTTCTCCCCCTTTTTTTCATTCATCAACAAAGGGGTGAAGTCGAACAAACAATAAATATAAATTGAAACAAAATTTTGATTCCAATAAACACAATCAATTGAAAGAACCAATTGAAAGAAACAACCTTTTTATAAATTGATCCCAATAAAATGATATGATATCAATTGAAAATAAACACCAAATTTTTAGGTAAACACTATATTTTGCATAAGGATACCAACTTGAAAATAATACCAATTTAAAATTATTGATACCAATATTGAAAATGTAAGCATATACTAAAGCAAAATATTTTTATCATAAAGACTGGGAGTAAGATACCAATTGAAAAGTAAAACCAATTTAAAGATAAAATAAGAATTTTTCTCCCCCTTTATGAAATACCAATAAAAATAATGCATAAGTTTGTATATGATACCAATTGAAAAATAATTGACATTAAGAACTAAATCAAGCTTAGCAAGAAATAATTTGTGCTAGAGATGTATAGATAAAACAAGCACAATCAAATCATATATATGTATGTATGAAAAGGATATACCAATTGAAATTAATATTAATTGAAATTTGAATCATACATATATAAGAAAACAAATATGAGTATATAAAAATAGAGTTCCATGAAGATCATGTGTATAACTCATACCTACCACCCTATTCATGCACAAGTTTAAAAGATATTCCATAAGGGTATACAAGGTATGATCACCCAACCATCTACCCTTGAAGGGTAGAAGTTTTCAAAAATAATATTTGAAAATAGTTGTAAATTGAAAACACTACCAAATGAAGAATAAATAACTAGTTTAAAGTAATTTTTGAAAAACTAGTTAACGATCCTTCAAGACATGAAAACAAATCATGTGTCCCATGAAATTATGAAAATCACACAATAATTAACACTCAAAATCTATAAAGCACATATATGCTCATGAAATAAAAATTCATGAGTAAACATCAAACATAGAGTGTAAGAATCATATAATCAATAAAATCATGAAAATAGGCAATGAAGCTCAATGAAATTTCTTTATAAACATGAAAAACATAAAAATTTAATTTTCATCAAAACAATACAACCTTCAAGGCATATGTATGTTTTGTCTATTCTAGAAGTATACATACATATCCCAAACACAAGTCAGTCCATAATAGTTTTGCATGAAAAGCAAGTGACTCAAGGATAGACATGTATATCTATTAGTTCTAGATAAAAATAGCATATACATGAAGCAAAATATATTTTTATGAAAACATGAAAAAAATAGGGGAAACAAGTTAAAATGTAAGAATCATCATAATTAGGCTATACAAGTACATCTAATGGGTATAAATGAGCAACATAGTACAAACATATAATAATCAAATGTGGTTCACTAGTTGTACAAGTATAAATACAGTTTTAATGAAAACTATATCTAAACAAGTAATCAAAACATGAAGCGTAAAACCACAAATAACCACGATCATTAGGGTAAATGCACGTGGTTTAGAGCATGGATATACACAATAGCTAAAGTATAGTGAGAACATAAAATATAAATTCATATAAACATGGGTGTATCTCAAATACTAATTATGTATATCACAAGTCTAATTTACATTGTATTTAACATCATGATTATTAAAACATGACATGCTAAAATTCAATAATATAAAAGCATGTAAACAACATAAGGAGTAAGAGATAGTTACCAAAACCAATAGGGCTAATCTCTAGTTCTCCAAACCATGATGGTTCTTTCCATAAACATCCCTTGAAAGTGATGCCCATTTAGTTCGGAACGCCTCCACCATCAAGGCACCAATATCCTCACGTCAAGCGATAGTCACACCTACATCAAATAAAATAGGGGTGGATATTGATACCCATACCTTATTGGGTCCATGGGGGTTAGCACCTTTCCTAACCCAAACACATTTATTTACAAAATTTGAAGCATTTAATCTATCATAACAAAATTTTACAAGGTGGCCCTTATGTCGACAATGTGTACAAATGTACACATAAGCATACATAAAATCATATGTGTGAGCATAATGAGCATGTGTATGTCATGTATGGTGTGCATGCATATGAGGAGTATATTTCTTGTGAAATATGGATTCCAAACGTGTGTGGTTCATGGAACATTGGCTCAAAGTGGAGCCCAAAAATCAACATTATTCTTTAAAATAATTATATCATTTTCAACATTAGAAGAAGTGGAGCATGCAATAGATACACTAGATGGTGAAGCTATAGTAGCATGGCTAACATGTGAATCTAAATCATTTTTTAAAGATTTATTTTCATTTTTAAGTAAATCCAATTCTTTTGAAATTAAAGCAATTTAATTTTCAAAGAATTGTTCTCTTTTAAAACAATATCGAGTTTGAAGACAAAACCTCGTTTTTCTTCAAAACATCATCACAATCATTTTTATTCTTTAAAATTTTGTTTTCATTTAGGGCAAGGTTAAGTTGGGATTTCAATGTGTCCCTTTCATTTAAAATCTCATCCCTCTCTTGCAAAGCCATATTAGGTTTTGAAAATAAATCCTTATTTTCTTCTTTTAATTTAAAGTTTTTCTTTTTCAAAAATTTATATTTTTCAAGTAAGTTTTCACAAACTATAGATAGTTCTTCATTTAATGTATTGGCATCCATAATGTCATCACGTGAAGAACTAGCACAATCATCTGTTGAATGTTCGAGTTTACTTCAAGGGAGTCATTTCCTTGGACCATGTGGCAAGCTTATTCGGACTCATCTCCACTAGATTCCTTCTCCACGTAGTTTGTCGTTTGAAGCTCGGGAGATGTCAATGTGTTCCACACTGCAAAAGCGGAATCACAATGAGAAACTATAGATAAAAAATCTTTGCTAAGTGAATGTTTTAGTACATTTAGGGCTTGTGCATTACCCTCAATGTACTTGGCATTACCAAAATAGGTTTCTTGGTAGTGATAAGATAGACATACAAACTTAGGGCTTTTAAATAAGCACTCATCTTAATCTTCCATATATCGATGTTAGAAACATCAAATATGGGAGGGACAAGGTGATCTATGAGTGTATAAACAATATGTGTGCAAATGCAAAACTAGATTAGCAAGCCAAGATCTCACTCCTAGGTGGTTAAACCTAATATCAGGAGCATAGACTCTTTTACCAATTGAAAATATACCTAGAGGGGAGTGAATAGGCATATTAGCCAACCTAATGATAAATGACGCAGAATTAAAACTTAATTGCAACACACTATGTGTAATCAAAGAGTGTAACTGAATTTCTGGAGAGGGGCTCTGGAGATATCCTCTAGATTCCTCTAAATAAGAGTTGAGGTGCTATATGAAGTTCTCTTGGTTCAACACAAGTATGGGCACACAAGCAATACCAAGAATATAAGTGATATGAACAATATAAAGCAATGCAAGATATAAGAGAGATAGAGTTTAGAGATAGTGGGTCAAACACAAACATCAAGATATGTTTCGAGATTTGAGCCACTGCTCTACGTCTCCGCCTTCACACAGAAGGATTTTCACTATGTCCACACAGGACCTCCCACACAGGGAACCTCTACTGAGAAATTTAAAATTACAAAGTTAGGTGTACATAACTCCACCCTCCAGCATCAACAACCTCTACACAAGGGATAAGGCACAAAGCCAAAACAACAATCACCTCTACACAAGAGGGATAAGGCACTAAGTCAAACTCAACCACAATCACCTCTACACAAAGAGAGATAGCCATAAATCCAAAGCACAACCTCCTCTACACCTAGAGGGATAGGCACAAACCCAAAGCAAAGAAGGGATTACAACTTGGTGATCTCAAAGACCACAAACAACTCTTGGTGATCCCAATAGATTACAAACTATAATTCTCATAAAAATAAGATCCTATAGATAGGATAGAAATGATAGCTCAAGTGTGAGATAACAAGGTGTTTGAAAAACAAATCACAAAGAAAAATACTTGGGAAAAATAGTAGAATGAAATAGAAGTCAAGATAAAAACTAATTTCTCAAATACTCTATTTTTCCTTGATTTTTTCAACTCTTGAAAACAAAATAAAAGATGAAACTTTAAAGCACAAAAACTCTTTTAAATTTGCTCTAAACCACTGAGAAAGATAGAAAAATTAGCTTGTTGGGGAGATTCTGTCTCCTCGTTTTAAAATTACCGCAAGTGCACGGTCGTTCGATGTAGCACTTGAGGGTCGGTCCACAGGGACAGGTGGTTCTTTTGGTTATGACACTTCTACGCGAAATGATCAAAAATTTTGTGGTAGTTTGTTCTAAACTAAATTGTCAATCTAAGAAAAGTCAAGCGCCCAGGGTCGAATCTCCTAAACTAGCATAAAGTGGTCAATCTCGGTCTCTATACTAGTATGTTGTTACTTACCTAATCTCTATTCCTAATAGGAAAAGTAAGTCTGAACACTAGATCTAAGCACATGGTATTATCTGCATCACATGGTCCATCAAAGGTAAATAAAATGACTAATAAATTAAAAGCAGTAAAATCCTAAGCATGGACCATTGACTACTGATACATACCTTGTCAAATAACTAGTGACTCTAGAAATAATCTCCTAAAAGTTCTAGGTCAATTGGTCAGTGTAACAATCATAGTTATGAAACTACAGGTTTACCACAAAATAATCTACCCTATGTTCATCTCCCCTTGGCACTAGAAAATTAGTTACTCATGACTAAGCTTACTCACACAATGATTATCTAAATACTTCACCACCATTAAAAATCAATCTGTTAAAATACAGTTACCTAAAATTTAAGATATACTAATAACCAATTAAACTAAATCTAAAATACTAATGAAAATCAAAATAAAAAAATTAAAAACTCACCTGCAGGGGGCGGGCTGCCCCCTTTCTCTTCAAAATGGGGCGCCATGCTGGCGCCCCTTTCCTTTCAAATAGAGGGCGCCTCCTGCGCCCTCTGTTCCTGTTGTGCAGAGGCGCCTGTTGGCGCCTCTGTACATTGTCTTTTTTTTTTTTTAAATCTCAGGATTAAACTAAAACTAACAGAGAGAAATCTTAGAAAAAATAAAATAAAATAAAACAAAATGCTGTAAATAAAATTCTTACCTCTAAAACTGAGATTGGAATTAGAAGAGACCTCCATTAGATGAAAATAACTTTGAAAAATTGGCCAAAATCCAAGGCGTGATTCATATCCTAGCACAAATTTCAAGGAGAGAAAAAAATTCTAAAAAATAAAAACCCTAGAAAAGAAAAGAAAAACTCCCCAAACCCTAGCCTTTACATGTATATTTATAGGCTAGGGTTTTGCTATTTTACACAAAAGTCTAAAATAGTTACAAAATTACAAGGAGAATCGTTAAATTAATTTTGCACTTTACATCTCTATCCATTTTGCGTTTAAGCCCCTGACTTTTGCAAAATTATGTTATTTTCCAACTGGCCTCGATCTCTTCCGAGTTGATCGTAAATTTCTTTGATCTCAGTTTTAGACGTTGATTCCAGCAGTGTCAAGCCTCTTATCTCGCCTTCAACTCCTTTTAACGCGCTTTACGGTCTCGAAAGAGTCTTTTATGGTCCAGTCTTCTCCTAATAACTTTGTCTGCAAAATAGACTAAAAATACCCGAGTAGCATTATTTATAAACAAATGATAGATAAATATGGGAATGAAAATGTGACAAAATCATGCTGATCAAATACCCCCATACCTATCTTTTGCTAGTCCTCGAGCAAAACTAATAAAAAGAAAAAGAAAATGCTAACTCACTTTCGTAGGAATCACGATTACACTTAGCACGTGCAACAAGCCGTTAAACCCCTAAGTTACCCCTAGAGGACGAGTTTGTCTCGTGAGGGTTTTCAGCGGATTACACCCAAAAAATCCAAGAAAGTTTTTAGAGATTAAGAAATAAATAAAAGTAAAATAAGGATAACCGAAAATCAAGAAAAGAAAAACAAATCTTCTTTTTTTTTAGTTAACTAGCTAGCAAGATCATCAATTTCTATGAGTTTCATTTTCAAGTAAAACCTCAATTCAAGAAATCATATCGGCTATAACATAAAGTCTCAAATCCAAAACTTTACACCACCTGTCCTAAGTTTCAGATCCTATGTACCCCCGTGATCGTGATATAGTTCTTAAGCTTGGGAATATTTAACTACAACTCTCATACTTTTTTTTCTTTTCTTTTTTTCTCTTTTTTTAATTTTTTTAACTATCTTTCGCGTAGATACCAAGGCTTCCTGAGGCCAAGATACCTAGCTAATTGATAATCAAAATTATTATATTATTTTTATAGTATCTTGTCCTATTAGGCTTTCTCAGCTACCCATGTAGCGAGCTTTGGGTCAATGCTCCCAAACCAGATGGTCTTAGGGCAATAAGTGTAAAAACACTCCTACGGACTTAATTACTCAAGCAACTGAGGCCATAAGACAAGACTTATTAATATCTATTTTACTATATAATAAATCTTTTTTTTTCACAATTTTTTTTTTGTTGTAATCAATATCCCAAGCCTATGAACTTAAAAGTGTAAGTGTTATTGGGTACATAATCACTTAGACTAAGTTTAGATGGTATGTCCGTTTTAGATTCTAATCTCTATTTTATGACTTTATGATTCTTTCATTTTGATCTTACCCTTAAAATCCACTCATGGATACTAAATCACTCACATACTAGTTAATCATTTGCAAAAAATTTTCAATTTTTTTTCTTTTTTTTTCAAAAATTTTTTTTTAAGACTCCCAAAAGAAAATAAAGTAAAGAAATTAAAAAAACCCTAAAATCAAAACAAAATAAAAAAAGGACTCATAAAAGAAAAAAAATGTGTATCTCCCCCCCACACCTAAAATGAATACAGAGATAAAAATAATGTAGCATGTAATTTACGCATCCACAATATGCACACAATCATGATGACCATGCAATCCAGGCATACAAGAGATATAGAAATATGAACAGTATGCTAGAATTAAAAATACTCACATTGCACTAGAAAATCAAGCTGTCGAAGCAACAAAAATTCTCCTTGTGTGTGGTGGATGCCTCCTTGCTTATCCTGTATCAATTGTAATAAACTTGACACATAGGTTAGAGAAAGAGAAATAAAAGACTCACTAAAACTGACTCAACTAATTAAAAGAGAAATAAAAAGACTCAAAAAAAAAAATAAATAAAAATAAACAAATATTTACATATGTACAATTTCACAACTCCCCCACACCTAGATCTTTCTAGGTCTATACCCTCGAGCTCTCTTCCCATCATTCCAATGGGTTCTCTTTAATGGACAAAGTCGAGAGGTTAATCTTTTTGTTATTTTTAATTTCATCCTCTCCATCTTGTTCATCACTTTCCTCCATCTCTTCCTTCTCTTCTTTCCATACCTCCTCACAAATTCATCATTTTTACACGATATAATTGGAGTGTCCACAATATAATTGCCTATGAATTTAAGCTCATCCTCAAACATCACCTCAAAACTTAAATCAACAATTTTCTTTGGAGGTGTGTAATTAACCAAAGCATCCCTAACCGATTCATTCAGATATATGAGTTCGTCTTCAAATAGGGTTTCAAAGCTTTGATTAATTAGAGATTCTTGAATCAAGTTTTGAAAAGTATGATCATTGGTTGGCTCATCGAAAGTGAAGATACTCAAATCGAGTTTTGTTTTCTCAAAGGGAACTCTAAACTCAAGATCCTCAACACATGTTTTCTCATCATTGTGATCATACTCTTCAACAAAAAGCTCATCAAGAAACAAAGGCTCATTATCCATGTAGGCATTCTCACAATTTTGATCAGTGTGTTCCATTTTCTCCATATGAGTGGATGCAATTTTCTGCTCCTCAACACTTGTCTTTTCACAGAACTTAGAAAATTCATCCTCAAATTTCTCTTGAAACAAAAATTCATCATTGTCACATTCATCTTCACAATAAGATTCAACTGGCTCCACATGAGTTGTATGTGTAGCCAAATAATTTCTAATCACTTCATCCAGACACTGAGGATCATTATCATGTTTGTACACCTCATGGACCTTCACAACTTCCTCAACAGGCTTCTTATGTTCAAGCTCTTCAAATTGATCAAGATGAAATAATTGGGACTCAAAGGGCATCTCGATGGAATGATTAGACATGTCATTATGGCCAACGATTTGCTCTTTGGGTCTAACAGTTTGGCGTTTGTTCATCTTATGAAAGTTGATGTGCTCTTGAATGGACATGGGTCGAGTCGGCATTGGTTCATGAACTAGTTGACTAGAAAAGGGATTCTTCTATTGCTCACTAACCAACTCATTTACTGGCCTGTTTAAGCAGTCTCTAGTGTCATAGAGCACTTGCTTTGAAGTTTGCCTGAAAGTTTCAAAAGCTTCCTCTAATGTTAGTTCCTTGTCCACCTGATTGCCATTTAACTCAATTTGTGAAAGTTGGTGGAACTCTTGAACTTGATCTGGACTTGTGGTTGAAACAGGTTGGTTGAGATGAGTCATTATCTTATCCATGTGAGCACATGCCTCGATTAACTGCTGATTGGTTTCGACTATAGTCTGCTGCATAGCTTTAAAACTCTTCTCTAATGTGCTTTCTTCATGCTCATTGTTAAATCCCCAAGACGGAGGTGGTGGTTCAATATAGGACCAATTAGGTTGAGAATTTTGATATGATTGGTCCCATGAAAATTGAGGACAATTCCAACCCTCCGGATTGAAGTTTGATGGATAAGGTTCGCTCGTGGGTCCTTGAAATGTGTGAAATTGATTTTGACCTGGTCCCAGCGAAAACCCTACCGAAGGACATTGTTTTGAAGGATGATTTGGATCTTGACAGTGATGACAACTCATGGGATGGTATGAAGAAAATGAGTAGTTCGTGGGATGGATGTATTCATTAAATCTGGAAGAGAGGTTGGTGGGTGGAAAGGAGGGTCTGGCTTATAAAATGGATCGTAACCAAATGAATTTGGATAGGCCATGGGGAAAGGATTTTTTTTATTTTTTTATTTGTTTTATTTTTTTGAATTTTTTTTTGAATTTTGAATTTTTTTTTTTACAATCCGGTTTAGGTATCAAAACTAAAGATAGAACACCGTGTCCCCGGCAACGGCGCCAAAAACTTGTTGGGGAGATTCTGTCTCCTCGTTTTAAAATTACCGCAAGTGCACGGTTGTTCGATATAGCACTTGAGGGCCGGTCCACAGGGACAGGTGGTTCTTTTGGTTATGACACTTCTACGCGAAATGATCAAAAATTTTGTGGTAGTTTGTTCTAAACTAAATTGTCAATTTAACAAAAGTCAAGCGCACAGGGTCGAATCTCCTAAACTAGCATAAAGTGGTCAATCTCGGTCTCTATACTAGTATGTTGTTACTTACCAAAATCTCTATTCCTAATAGGCAAAGTAAGTCTGAATACTAGATCTAAGCACATGGTATTATCTGCATCACATGGTCCATCAAAGGTAAATAAAATGACTAATAAATTAAAAGCAGTAAAATCTTAAGCATGGACCATTGACTACTGATACATACCTTGTCAAATAACTAGTGACTCTAGAAATAATCTCCTAAAAGTTCTAGGTCAATTGGTCAGTGTAACAATCATAGTTATGAAACTACAGGTTTACCACAAAATAATCTACCCTAGGTTCATCTCCCCTTGGCACTAAAAATTAGTTACTCATGACTAAGCTTACTCACACAATGATTATCTAAATACTTCACCACCATTAAAATCAATCTGTTAAAATATAGTTACCTAAAATTTAAGATATACTAATAACCAATTAAACTAAATCTAAAATACTAATGAAAATCAAAATAAAAAATTAAAAACTCACCTGCAGGGGGCGGGCTGCCCCCTTTCTCTTCAAAATGGGGCGCCAGCATGGCGCCCCTTTCCTTTCAAATGGAGGGCGCCTCCTGCGCCCTCTGTTCCTGTTGTGCAGAGGCGCCTGTTGGCGCCTCTGTACATTGTCTTTTTTTTTTTTTTTAAATCTCAGGATTAAACTAAAACTAACAGAGAGAAATCTCAGAAAAAAATAAAATAAAATAAAACAAAATGCTGTAAATAAAATTCTTACATCTAAAACTGAGATTGGAATTAGAAGAGACCTCCATTAGATGAAAATAACTTTGAAAAATTGGCCAAAATCTAAGGCGAGATTCATATCCTAGCACAAATTTCAAGGAGAGAAAAAATTCTAAAAAATAAAAACCCTAGAAAAGAAAAAGAAAAACTCCCCAAACCCTAGCCTTTACATGTATATTTATAGGCTAGGGTTTTGCTATTTTACACAAAAGTCTAAAATAGTTACAAAATTACAAGGAGAATTGTTAAATTAATTTTGCACTTTACATCTCTATCCATTTTGCGTTTAAGCCCCTAACTTTTGCAAAATTACGTTATTTTCCAACTGGCCTCGATCTCTTCCGAGTTGATCGTAAATTTCTTTAATCTCAGTTTTAGACGTTGATTCCAGCAGTGTCAAGCCTCCTATCTCGCCTTCAACTCGTTTTAACGCGCTTTACGGTCTCGAAAGAGTCTTTTGTGGTCCAGTCTTCTCCTAATAACTTTGTCTGCAAAATAGACTAAAAATATCCGAGTAGCATTATTTATAAACAAATGATAGATAAATATGGGAATGAAAATGTGACAAAATCATGCTGATCATAGCTCTCAAAAACTTGTTGAAATCAGCCCAAGAGATGGCTTATTTATAGCCTCTCTTAAAATGTAGCCGTTGGCAGCCTAAAAGTCAAATTTGACCTTCCGGTTGACCGGCGCAGCGGTCATATTTCTGACCGTTGTGCCTCCGGTCGACTGTCCGGTCGACCGGCAGTACCCAAGAGTTGGGTGCTTTCAGTCGATCGACCGCGCGTTCGATCAGCCTACTGGGTTGGTCCTTCGTGCACGTCTCGTGCACGTCGATCGACCGGTCTAGTCGATCGACCACTAGTCTGGTCGACCGTCCGGTCGCCCGCTAACTGATCTGGCTGATAAATTTGGGATTTGAAACTTAGGTATTTTAATTCCAATAAAATCCCATAAATACTCATAAATTCCACAAAAATAAGTTGTTGTTAGATCTTTTAATAACAAATGTGTGACAAAAAATAAACACATATTACAAACTATTTGAACCATTTTTGTGATATTGAAATTAGGCCTTAAATCGAAAACCGTATTTTCTGAAAATCAAACTTTGAAATGGAAATCCGATTTTTCTCAAACTTGTAAAAATACAAAGACATGATATTTAAACACCTTTGAAGCATGCTGTATATGGATAGAATTCAATACACATGTACAAGATATATCTATGTTTTTGATATTAAATCCAAATTAAGTTTTGTTAATCTACAAAACTCCAAACACATGAAATAGAACATCAAAATAAGTTTTTCCAAATATGTGAAGCATATATGTATGTAGATCAAATCCAATATACATTAAACCATGTAAACTTGTTTTGTTTTTATCTATTTATGAAAATCATATATATGTAAACTTGAAATACAAAACCGGTTAAACCAAAAACCAAACATATTGAACTTGTGTGTGTGTGAACTTGAGCATATAAATACTATCTATCTTTACACAAGATCTAAACACAAACTAAACAAACTGAAGTTTTTTTGTCTATCCTCATCTTCAAGATGACCCGATCCAAACACGATCCAATGAGCTTGACTCCAACCGTGTGCTAGATGCGATCTTGACGCGCGAACTCTTGAATCTACATGAAATAGCTCCAAACTCCTTTGTTGAAGCTAAACACCTACTAATATCTTGATTAATAACTGAAACTATTAAACACAAGATTATTAGTAAACTAACCTTCATAAGTTAGTCATCATCAAAACTGAGGTGAAAGGCCTCTGGGTAACAGGTACGTGTACAACCTTCAGGCTCAGTCTTCGGGCTATACTCCAGCATTTGTGCTCAGGCTTCGGGAATTTCTTTCAAGACTTCGGGTTTTTCTTTTTAGGTTTTAAACTTAGCCTCTGGGATATTCTCCAGCCTTTGAGTTCAGCCTCCGATCTTAAACCCTTTAGGGTTTTATACGCTCCTCCTGATAGGCGAGCCTAGTGCTTTACCGCTAACTCCGTCTGAGCATAGTTACACCATGAGGGTAGCTTTGCCACGCGCTTTAGCATAGCGTTAATACACCTATTTCATCGTGTATGTTAGCTGTGCCGCGAGTGATATTCATGTCGAGCGTGATAGCGTCTAGTGCTGCATACTAGCTTCACCGGGTGTCAAACTCAGCTGTGTACCTAGTGCTTTGCACTTTGAGACTAACTTCTTTATATTTTCCCCAGGCACGGTTTAGCTTCACTCTAGCCCTGCCTAGCTCTGCTTGCTTGCCTAATAGTTTAATTTATAATTATTAATATTATGATTGTGAAGAGTTGGATATGCTTTTTATATTATTCTGGCATGATGTTATGTTTTCTTGCATTGTCCTGGCAGACGTTGTATTTCTGTAACTACTTATAATGTTGTATTTTACCTGATACCAGACACCTGTCACCTGACCGGTTAATTACTTGCCTGATTCATGATTATCGCCTTTTGATTGCATCTCAATAATGCATATTTATTGTCACATTTGCACATTTATCCTTGATTATTCTCTATTTATTTTGCTATTTAATCCTCTTTTTGTTTATGGGATATAGATATTTAAAAAAAGAAGATACGAGTAGAAGAAACTTCCATTTTATACACTTATCCTATCTAAATTTGGATTTCAAATTTAATCAATTTGAAATAAAAAGGAAGAAAAGGATAGAAGAGATAATCTCTATCCAAATTCAGAGATAAAGGAGACAATCAATTCAAATCAGGTTGCTTGAACTCCAAATCAAGGATAAAGGGAGAAAATT
Source organism: Agave tequilana (assembly GCA_038442645.1). Classification (NCBI taxonomy): domain Eukaryota; kingdom Viridiplantae; phylum Streptophyta; class Magnoliopsida; order Asparagales; family Asparagaceae; genus Agave; species Agave tequilana. The sequence goes on along the minus strand of JAVJIF010001936.1, from coordinate 80,233 downwards.
CAAATTTAAATACAGATTTAGAGATAACTTGCTTCCTAAGTTATCTAGGAAAGGATAATATTTCAAATTGTAAAGCTTAAATGAAGATTCATAGGATATATCTCTAGATGGACGGATGAGATGAAGCTACATACCAAAATGCAGCCCCATCCACTATGGATTTACCGTGGCAATGCGGCAAAATCCACGTTTTTGCGGCTTTCCTTGGTCATCCTGTTGGTGATTTGGTGTGAGTGTTTGACTAGAATTCTACTTTCTATTTTTCTTAAAATAGCACCCAAAGGCAGAGCAGAAGATATCTCAGAGCTAGTCTAGAGATTATAATTTAGGCTTTTTCTTTAGTCTCTTCTCCAAATTTTTTTTTTGTAATTTTAGGATTTAGTTCTAATTCAAGTTTTGTAAAGAAGGAGGAGGCTCTTGTAATTGAAGGTGACAGAACCAATAACAAAGTTTTTCTTTCTAATTTATCTTATTTACTTGCTTTCTTTACATGCTTTCTCTTTTACCATGCTTTATTTAAATTCTCTCATGAGTAGCTAATTTTCTTCATGACTTGCTAATCTCTCCACCACTACTTCTAATTCTAAGTTAGAATTAGTCGATTGGATCATATTCATGCCTAACCCTACGATTAGTTAAAGTTCTTGAAGGCACATGATGATGACTATTTAAATCCATATATGTTAATACTTTCTAATGGTTTTTCCTATTCTATACTTAGATAGTTTAGATAGTTTAATATTGAATTTTAATTATTCTTCTTATTTTATATAGAGAAAGCTGATAGTTTAATGTTAGGTCTTGGTAGTGATTATTTCAAAAAGAGTTTAGTTTTATCTTATGTATCTTTCTTGAATTGAAAGCAACTCTAACGTATAACTTTTATGACCCAAAGTGAAGTAAATTCTAGCATAGATTGTAAGTTAGTGAAAGTAGATGATTAGTAGGTCATATTTCTTTAATTTTTTTCTAAACCCCAACTTATCACCAAATTTCATATTCTTCTTTATACTTCTAACACTTAACATAAAGTTATTTTTCTTAGAAGAATACTTAACCAATTTAATATTTAAGGAGATATCGAAAAGCTTCTATCGCATTCCTTCCTGTAGATTCGATCCGCTTAGTTCTTACTACCGAGGATAAATTGCTAGAGGAAGAGACTTAACCGACATTCAGATAACATCCTTCCAACCTTAACTCATCTCTATTTTTTGGCAATTAAATTTTGGCGCTGTTGCCAGGGAGGGAACATTATTTTTTTATTCACTATTTGCTTAATTTTTCTTCTCTATTGTGTGCATAAGATTACATAAATTTAGCAACTGCAGCGCAGAACTAGCATCCCTGGGAATCTACTCAAGAAAGTAGAGAACCAGAATCACCCACCTTGCCACGCAAATCCAGCAAAGGCCGCGTTTTTGCCGCATTTTCGTGGCTTTATAGTGGAGTTAGTCACCCTGCTTCCTTGCAGGGTGATTGAGTTGCAATTTCATAATTTCTTCTGTTTGTGTTTTTTTTGTTAGCCTGCTGTACACACTAATTCTAATTCAACAGTAACTCGTGAGTGTAATTGTTTAAAACACGGCTTGACATTACATCCTAGGGCATTCATTTAACTCTGTTTAGTTTAAAATACTGTTGAAGAGTGCTAGAGATAAGGTACGTTTGCATTTCATATAGATTAGGAAACACTTTTGGATGATTTACAATTGCTTTGAATGATTACTTATCTATTTACTTGCACATGTCGCACAAAAATAATTTAAAGGCTAATCTCAAAAAAAAAAATAAAGTAGGAAAGTCATGACCCTCCCTTAACCCACAAACCATCTCCTCACTCACTAACCCAATCCTAATTAAAATCTGAGTAGACGTTGGCCTTAAAAACATCTCATACTTAATAGGAGATTCTTCTAAGGAGGAAGTTATTAGAATTTAACTCTTACCAAATCGGTGACTAAGGTAGGAGATTGAGAGGCGAAACCCTGAAGGTTAGTGGTTTAGCTTAATTAGGCTCATCACTTTTGCGCAGATACCTCCCACCAATCGTACCACCTCCCTAACTGATTAACTTGTGGTTAGATTCTACAATATATCTCCCACGGGTAATCAACAGTTAGGAGTCGTTTTGGTCTAAGTCTACCTTAGATTAGGATTGAATGATTTTTTTTCTTTTCATTAATTGATTAGGTGATCTTGTTTTTATTATGCATGTCAGCTTGGTCAAGAGACCGAGTACATCTAGGTTAACTAAAAACAAATCATCTCTAAAAAAATTAAATAAAAAATAAAAAAATATTTCCCATGGCCTATCCAGACTGATTCAGTTATGATCCATTCTATAAGCCAAACCCCCCCTTTTATCCACCAACCTCTTTTTAGAGCTTTCACCACTATACGCAATCCACTTTCTCATCTTTTACTTTTTATCCTACCATTTGGTGCAATTATTGTCATAATCTATCTTATCCTTCAGAATAGTATCCTTTGATAGGGTATCCGTTAGGTCTAGGTCAAAATTAATTTCATATATTTCAAAGACCTAAGAGCGAACCTTATCCATCAAATTTCAATTTGGAGTATTGAAATTATTTTGACTCTGCGGGGGACCAATCATAATAAATGCTTAGTGACAATATTCAACACTTGAGCCTCTTACATATGATGGCAAGTGAGTTAACTGGTGAACAATGAAAGAATTCATTTTCTACTCACCCTGTTCTTGATTCAAAATCGGATCGATCGATGTTAATTCAAGAATACATCAATCTTGAAAAATGAACAAAGTACAAACTACGAGACCCATGTCATTTTAAGATCACATCAATCTTGATAAAATGAGCAAAGACCGAACTATGAGACACATGTTAATTCTAGATCACATCAGCATGTCTACTCATTCCATCAAGAGCACTCAATCTGTTCCTGAACCAAAATCTTCAATTCTAGATTACATTTATTTTCATGAAGCAAACAAGTTTAATACTTGTGAGAAACATGTTGACGAAGTGTGCATATTTAATGACTTTCCTCGATTTTGGGACAAAGTGATTAAATATCATTTGGCTAAAATTATACCTTGTACGGAGCAAGTTGAGTCGTATTGTGAGGATAAACGTGTTGATGATGATGAATCTTTGTGTTTGGATGAATTGTTTTGAGATGATTTGGACACACATACACCTCTCGAGGAAGATAATGTCAAATGCGAAACTATCTCTATTGGCAATAATAGATCTAAAAATACCCAAGTCAACACAAAACTAAAACAAGAAGGATTAATGTTAAGCAAATAAATAAACTTTCAAAAAGGAAAACAAATCTCAGAAAATAGACAAACGCAAACAAGAGAGATTTATCCTGGTTCGGTCCTTGTGACCTACATCCAGTCCCCAAGCCACCCGCTTGAGATTTTCCTTTATCCTTGATTTTGTACACCCAAAATCACAACCATGCACACCACTTGACAAATCCCCTTTGCCAAATGTGTACACCTTCTCTACATTCAAGAGAACACCTTCTCTTCCACCAAGAGAATGCACTTCACCTTGTACAACTGCCTCTACACCAAGAAGCCACCCGTGTACAATGCTTGCTTTGAGTATTACAACTTTCCTATAAGGCTTGGTATTGTGTATGAACGTGGACAAGGTCTAGTATAGGAGAAACTTCAGAGAACTTCACAATAGAAATGACTTTTGGTGAAGAACAGAAGTTGGAAATCAGTTTTCAGGTTTTGCAGAATTTTGACTTGGAAAACTGAAGATTTGGATTGTTGTTTGGCCTTTGGATTAACTACCCTTTATATAGCTGAAGATTAGGGTAAGTTAGGGTAGTTACAGGTGCAATTCGAATGTTTGAAACGTTGGAAAATGTTGCACAAAAGACCAACAGTCAGAAACTGCCTATAGTCGACTTGCTTATAAAGTTAGTCGACTAGACTAGGCAATTTTCCTTCTATTAGTCGACTAGGTTTGGGTATTAGTCGACTAGGTCAAGAGATGTTGAAGTGACAGTTTTCTGTATAACTGATTCAAGTCGACTGCAACTACTTATAAGTCGACTGGACCAGGGATTAGTCGACTAGGGGCCAGGGATTAGTCGACTACATTTTGCTATTAGTCGACTACACTTTACTGTCAAGTCGACTAATGCAGAAACAGAGAGTTAGGTCTGTTTTGGACACATGATTAGTCGACTATAGTTTTTGTCAACTCGACTATACAAGTGATTAGTCGACTTGATATAGGTATTAGTCGACTAACAGGACTGTGATACGAGTATATGTGTCAAGGCTTTTTACATGCTATTTCATCTTTACAAAATACATCATATCAACTCTCTTTGGGACATCTTGATCATGTAGAACTCTTGATTCGTCATGTGTTAGAGCTCCAAATGAAATGCTCCACAAAGTCTTTATCGAAATATGTTCCAACATTCTCCCCCTTTTAGATGATGACGCTTTGTGTGTACAAGTGCTCCCCCTGCAGAAAATATGTTATATTTTTCTCCCCTTACAGAATTTGGGTTATAACAAATATGAAAAGACTTTGTTCTCCCCCTGCAACAAATATATTAGTAAATATATATATATGTTCTTATCAATTTTTACATGGTACCTGCAAGATAAACGTTAGATGGTACCAAACATAAAAGAACATATTAACCTTTAGGAGTCCAAATCCATTTAGAATTTGGTTTCTACCTGTTAGTATACACATAGTTGCAAGAATCACATATATCATGAATGTAAGATGCAATATATGTATTTTTATCATGAAAACTTAAATTCTTAGGAATCCATATAAACTTTGTCTTAATTCTTTTTGAAACATGATTAGACTTTCTTTTCACATATGGATTACTAACATATGAATACTTTTCATTATATCCAATACCATAATGATTATCATGTGACAACTTCTGAAAAGATAATAAATCATTCAATTTTTCTTTTCCTTTATTGAACTTAGTCACATTTTGCAAAAGATCTTCATATTTCTTTTTGAAAACTGAAATATCTTTATCTAAAATAGAAATCCTTTTATTCAAAGATTCAGTTTCCTTTTTCAGAAAAATATTCTCTTTTATAAACTTCTCATTTTCATTTTTCAAAGATGATATGACTTTTTCAAACTCATCTTGTTGAGAATTTATAGAAGATACTTGTAAAGCATAACATGAATTTTCCTTTAAAAGTTTTTCATTTTCTTTTGATAAAACTTTATTTTTCAATTTTTCATTTTTCAGATCAATAAACAATTCATGAAATGCATCAGAAATTCAGAAAATGATACCTCATCATCTTCTAGTGCCATGTAACATAGGTTGACACGTTCAGTAGTTTCTTCTTCATCCGAGGAAGAGGAATCACTGTATTCTGATGATGCTTCGTAGTTTCTCTTCTTTCTGAACTTTTTTGCTTTTGTAATTTTCTTTCTTCTTGAGCAATGGGCAATTCATTTTCATATGACCTGGTTTATTGCAATTAAAACATTTGAATTTACCTTGCTTTAAGAATCGCCTGAATTTCTTTGAAAGCATTGCCATCTCCTCTTCATCGTCATTGGAATCGTCCGTGTCGGAGGATGCATGGAAGGCGAGTTCTTTCTTCTTTGAGCGGTGTTGTCATTCCTCCTTCTTTCTTTCTTCCAATTGCACTTCATAAGCCATTAGATTATCGATTAGGTTTTCTAACGACAAAGTTCAGAGATCATTGGCTTCTTCAATTGCTGTTGTCTTCTTCTCCCATTCTGGTATGAGTGCACGAAGGATCTTACGAACTCGTTCAACTTGGGTGTAGTCCTTTCCAAGAGATGCTAAGGAATTGGTGATATCGGTGAATCTTGTAACCATTTCGGATATGGTTTCATTCTCCTCCATTTTGAATAATTCAAACCTGTGGACAAGAATAGATATTTTAGATTCCTTAACTTTACTTGTGCCTTCGTGTGTTACCTGAAGAGTATGCCATATTTAATGTGCAGAAGTGGCTGTTGACACACGGTTGAACTCTTCTTTGGTTAAGGCACAGAACAAGGCATTCATTGCTTTGGCGTCAAGGTTCGCCTTCTTCTTTTGATCATCAGTCCAAGCATTGTAGTTGGTTGTTGGCTTGGTGTACGATGCTTCAACGATGTTCCAAAGGTCGTAGTTGAGCGATTGCAAGTAGATCTTCATTCTACACTTCCAATAGTTGTAGTTGGATCCGTCAAATAGCGGTGGACGTTGTGTAGAATGTCCTTCTTTGAATTGGGATGATGAGAACTCCGTTGCCATCTTTGTTGTTGACTTGTACCCGCTTTGATACCAATTGTTGGTCCCGAGATAATGTCAAATGCGGAACTATCTTTGTTGGCAATAATAGATCTAAAAATACCCAAGTCAGCACAAAACTAAAACAAGAAGGATTAACGTTAAGCAAATAAATAAACTTGCAAAAAGGAAAACAAATCTCAGAAAATAGACAAACGCAAACAAGAGAGATTTATTCTGGTTCGGTCCTTGTGACCTACATCCAGTCCCCAAGCTACCCGCTTGAGATTTTCCTTTATCCTTGATTTTGTACACCCAAAATCACAACCATGTACACCACTTGACAAATCCCCTTTGTCAAATGTGTACACCTTCTCTACATCCAAGAGAACACCTTCTTTTCCGCCATGAGAATACACTTCACCTTGTACAACTGCCTCTATACCAAGAAGCCACCCATGTACAATACTTGCTTTGAGTATTACAACTTTTCTATAAGCCTTGGTATTGTGTATGAACGTGGACAAGGTCTAGTATATGAGAAACTTCAGAGAACTTCACAATGGAAATGACTTTTGGTGAAGAACAGAAGTTGGAAATCAGTTTTCAGGTTTTGCAGAATTTTGACTTGGAAAACTGAAGATTTGGATTGTTGTTTGGCCTTTAGATTAACTACCCTTTATATAGCTGAAGACTAGGGTAAGTTAGGGTAGTTACAGGTGCAATTCGAATGTTTGAAACGTTGGAAAACGTTGCACAAAAGACCAACAGTCAGAAACTGTCCAACAGTCAGAAACTGCCTATAGTCGACTTGCTTATAGAGTTAGTCGACTAGACTAGGCAATTTTCCTTCTATTAGTCGACTAGGTTTGGGTATTAGTCGACTAGGTCAAGAGACGTTGGAGTGACAGTTTTCTGTATAACTGATTTAAGTCGACTGCAACTATTTATAAGTCGACTGGACCAGGGATTAGTTGACTAGGGGCAAGGGATTAGTCGACTACATTTTGCTATTAGTCGACTACACTTTACTATCAAGTCGACTAATGCAGAAACAGAGAGTTGGGTCTGTTTTGGACACATGATTAGTCGACTATAGTTTTTGTCAAGTCGACTATGCAAGTGATTAGTCGACTTGATATAGGTATTAGTCGACTAACAGGACTGTGATATGAGTATATTTGTCAAGGCTTTTACATGCTATTTCATCTTTACAAAATACATCATATCAACTCTCTTTGGGACATCTTGATCATGTAGAACTTTTGATTCGTCATGTGTTAGAGCTCCAAATGAAATGCTCCATAAAGTCTTCATCGAAATATGTTCCAACAGAAAGTTGAATTATGTTGTGAGGATACTTGTGAAGATGATGAGCCTTTATTTCTTGATATATTGTTTAAAGATGAGTGCGATTAAAATGGTAAGAAGATGTATGTTAAGAATTTTAAGTCTAGAGTTTCCTTTAAGAAAAGGAAACTTAATTTCACATTCAATGAACCAACCAATGATCAATCGTTTGAAATCATATTTCAAGAACCTCAAACCAAAAACCTTTTCGAAGATGAATTTAAGTATTTGGATGAATCGATTAGAGATGCTTTGATTAGTTACACACCTCCGAAAGAAATGATTAATTCAAATTTTAAGGAGCTATACGAGGATGAGCTCAAAATTCTAGGTATTCATGTTGTGTATACCCTAATAACGTTGTGTGATAATGAGGATAAATTTATGAAGAATGAAAGAAGGAAGAAGAGTAGGAGGAAGTTGCGGAAAGTGATGACAGAGAGGACGAACATAAAAATGATAAAAAGATTGACCTCTCCAATTTCACCACTAAAAAGGTTACATTGCAATGATGGAAAACGAGCTTAAGGGAAGAAATCCCACATTTTGGTAATGTAACCTCTTTTATACTTTATTTCATGCATATATGCATTCATTCATACATTAAGGACAATGCATGAGATAGGTGTGGGGGAGAGTATACTAACATATTAACATAGTTTTTTACTAACAATTTTTTTAAAACTTTTTGGAAAAGTAAACAATATTTTGATTTATTTTTGTAAGTAATTAAGTTAATTTTAAGGAATAAGAAAATCAGAATTAGGATTTCTTAATACTTGATCAAAATAAGATTATTTGTTTAATTTCTAGGATTAGGGGCTGTTTGGATTCAAGAAAGAGGGCAGAAGTGAGGAAGTGGGAAGTAGGTTTTTTTTTTTTTAAAAATGAAAATTTATATTTATTTATTTCGGTGTTTGGTTGATAGTTGGGAAGCGAAAGTGAAAAAGTATACTGTGTTTTTAGTGTTTGGTTAATAATGTGAAAGTGAAAGTGGAAAGGTTGACCACAAAGTTGACTGTAAAAAAATATTAAAATAAGAATTAATTATGAATAAATTTTGCAACAAAATGCAAGTAAGATTTACATGACCACAAAATTAAGTTTTTTAAGCTACAACTTATAACAAATGAGATTTATATGACCAAAAATTAATTGTAGCACCCTAAAAGTGAGGAAATTGTTGTATAAAAGGGAAAAGAGAAAAGTAAAAGGAGTTTTTCCATTTTTTTCCGGTGTTTGAATGGACAGCGGAAGTGAGAAATGACACTTCCCAGTTCCTCACTTTCGTCCACTTCCTTGAATCCAACTAGCCCCTGGAGGAAAAATTGAAAAAGTAATTTTAGTCTTGATTTTTATCTTAATGAAATATGCATACTTTATACCATATATACGCTTAGGATTCAAAACAAAGACTCGTGTGCCTTAGAGAATATATATACACACACACACATAAACACACACACACATACACACATATACACATATATATGTGTGTGTTTGTGTGTGTGTGTGTGTGTACACACACACAAACACATATAGTGGCGATCCGATGAGAAAGTTATCTTAGGTGAGAAGATGAGAAGGGAGCACAAGAGCCGTAGGATTATCTTTTGGGTTGGTGAAGTTAGTTTTGGGTTGATTAATTTAATTTTTGGGTTTTAGTTTTTTTCCAATCTCAAGCACCCAGAAACTAATCCGACGGTTCCAATGCCTCTTTCTCATCTTCTCACGTAAGCTAGCTTCCTCACCTGATCATTACTATATATACATGAAAAATAAAAAAATCTAATTGTTAATTAGCTAGGTGCTTTAGCCTGAGAAAGCCTTGGTATTTGTTGGCCCAAAGGGACCTTTCACCTTAGTTTTGATGATGACTAACTTATAGAGTTAAGTTACTAATGATCTTGTATGTATATAGTTTCAGTTATTAATTAAGATCATAGTAGGTGTTTAGCTTCAACAAAGAATTCAAAGTCAAGTTTTGGAGCTAACACGTGTTGATTCAAGAGCTTGCCCGTCAAGTTCGCATCTAATACTTGAGATGGAGTTAAGCTCATAGATCGTATTTGGATTAAGTCAACTTAAAGAAGGATACTTGCATCTAAGTTTATTTGTTTATTATTTAGATCTTGTGTAAGAATAATTTAGTTTTGATATGCTCAAGTATATACACACACAAGTTTAAAAGTTTTGATTTCGATTTAACCGTTCTGGATTTTCAAGAATACATCTTTTCATTTCATGAATAAATTTCATCAAAAGCAGTTTACATGGTTTATGTGTATATTGGATTTCATCCATATACATTGCTTGGTTCATAATGCTTAAAAACTTATTTTGATGATTCTAGTTCATGGTTTTAAAGTTTTATTTTTATCAAAATTTGTTTGGATTTATTGTCAAAAACATAGAGATATTATTTATATTTGTATTGGATTCTATTCATACACACTATACTTCAAATGTGTTTAAATATTTTTTTTTGTATTTGTATAAGTTTTGGAGAAAACGAATTTCATTTCAAAACTAAGTTTTGGAAAATACGATTTTTGGTTTAAGACTTAATTTCTATGTCTAAAAAATAGTTCAAATAGTTTGAAATATGTGTTGATTTTTGAACACATATATTTGTACTTCAACTTATATATATATGAACTTACTTTTATGGAATTTTATGTATTTTATTTAAATAATTAAGTTATTATAAAGCTACATTTTCAAACTCTAAACATCTGGTCTGGGCCGACCAGACCAGAGCTCGGTCGGTTGGTCGATCGATAGATGTGCACAAGATGTGCACATAGACCTAGCCTATATGGTCGGTCGGCCGTGCTGGAAGAGACTTAGTCTCTGTGTGGCACGGTCGACCGGGTGGTCAACCGACAAGGCATTTTGCCTTGGGGCGGTCGACTGATAGGTTCAAACGGTCGAAAATCCGACCGTTGGCCGGTCGACCGGGCGGTCGACCGACAGCCCATTCTGGGCAGGTTTTGACCCCTAACGGTTATATTCTGAAGAGGCTATAATTATGAATTTTTGTTGGCTGTTTTCTACAAGATTTTTAAGAGTTATTCTTTCCAACATCTTAAGCGTTTTCATTAAGTTTCGAAAGAAGTTTTTTGTGCCAAAATTGTCTACCTTTAGTTGTTTTCATGTTTTAGAAAATCAAAGAAATCAAGCTTTGGGAATTTTAGTTTTGTTCTTCAATTTTATATCTATCAAGAAGTTTTTCCCAAGTGTTTTCTTTGTTGCTTCTTTTTCAAAACATTTTGTTTTCTCATATATTGGAGCTATCATCTCAAATCTATCTTTAGGATTTTGTTTTGTGAGAAAATTAGCTTGTGATCCTTTGAGATCACTAAGAGTTGTTTGTGATCATTGGATCACCAAGTTGTAAACTTTTTCTTTACTTTGTGCTTAGGCTTTGTGCCTTTCCTCTTGTGTAGAGGTGATTGTATTTGAGAGAGTGGAGTTATGTACTCCCAAATTGTATTTGTAATTCCTTGGTGGAGGTCCCTTTGTGAAAGATCCTGTGTGAAAATAGTAGAAATCCTTTTGTGTGAAGGCGGAGACGTAGAGCAGTGGCTCGAATCTCGAAACATATCCTTATGTTTGCGTTTTGATCTTTCTCTCAACTTATTCTATATATCTTGCATTATTATTATTGTTCATATTCATATACATACTAGATATTGTTTGTGTGCTCACACTTGTGTTCAATCAAGAGAGCAATTAAAACACCTCAACTCTTAATTTAGAGGAATCGTGAGGAGCAGTTCCAGCGTCCTTCACGGGAAATTCAGACTCATTCTTGATTACGCTTTGTGTGTTAGCAATTAGTTTTAAATTCCGCATTATTTGTCTTAGATTAGCACTACATCTATTCACCTTCCTCTAGGTGTACTTTCAATTAGTATCAGAGCTAGCGCTCCTGATATTCGGTTTAACCACCTAGGAATATGAGCCTTGGATTGCTAATCTAGATTTTCTTTGGACACATATTCATAACACTCATGGATTATCTTGCACCTCCTGAAATTACACCTAGAGGGGGGGTGAATAGGTGTAAGACTAATCAAATCAATATTCAATGTAAAATAAAAATGAGATGATGCAAACGATCACTCAAAGTAAGATTAGAAGCTGTATACCCTATGAAGGGTTCTGAACTTCTTCCTCATGATTCTTATAGATAAGAGTTTGAGGTTCTCAATATAATCTTGTTGCAAGAGTATAGATCGACAATGAATGAATATAAAGTAGAAAAGATAAATAAGTAAATCAATCGCAAACAAAGAGATTTATTTCGAGGTTGGAGCCACTGCTCTACGTCCCCGCCTTCACCATCGTGAAGGATTTCCAATCAAGTAGAACTTTCCACCAAGGAATTACAATCACTATGGAGTACACAACTCCCCAATACACTCCTCTAGTACAGAGATAGCATAGTAACAATACAATAAGCACTGGGTGATCAAAAGACCACAAACTTTCTCTTGAAAATACTTCTTTATAAAACCCTAGAGAATAATATATAAGATTGAAGCTCATGGTTTTGTAAGTGAAATATAAAAATAAAAGAGATATTTTAAGAACTAAAACTTGAAGAGAATTTCAGAGAATAAAAGCACAAAAGCTAAAACAAAAACTTTTTCTCAAGAAAGCACAAAATTTTAAATCTTTCAAATTGTTGTTGTACTGAACTCAACCCTAAGGACCCTTTTATAGGTTTTAGGAAGAGCAAACTTAAAATAGTTTTACCAGTATAAAAGAGGAATAACTTAACCCTCAAAATCAACTATCCATGTTTTGAATTTAAACATGCTTTAAAAAGAATTAAAACAAAACAGTCATAACTGTCAATCTGGCATGCTGCCGGTCGACCGGCCAGTCGACCTATAGATTCAAAAAATCTGACCGTTAGCCCTCGGTTAACCGGTCGGTCGACCGTGACAAATAGAGACCAAAGTGCTTGCAGACGGTCGACTGCCCGGTCGACCGCAAGAGGGGACCGATCGTCCGTCCGGTCGACCGGGAACGTGCACAACATGCACATCCCCAATTGCCAGACTCCGGTCGACCATGCGGTTGACCATTCAGGCCTGCATTAGGCACGGTCGACCACCCGGTCGACCGGTCTGGGCCAAAACAGATTTTGAAAACTCTTTTTGAAGATATATAAAATTTTGAAATATTTTTGTTTGGATTTCAGGAGATAGAAAACTTGATTATCCATGAGATAAACATTGATAGAAATATTTAGAATAATATAGAACAAGTATCAAAAACCAAACATGTTAAAAATCATTCTTTTGAAAATGTGCATTTATGTGTGTGTGTGTGTGTGTGTGTGTGTGTGTGTGTGTTTTTTTTTTGAGCTTCAAACGTATATACTAATCTTTAACAAACTGACCTAAACATAAACCGAAGTCTTCTTGTCGATCCTCATCTTCCAGACGACCCGATCCAAATACGATCCAACGAGCTTGACTCCAACCGAGATGCGATCTTGATGCGCAAGCTCTTGAATCAACACGTGTAAGCTCCAAAAATACCTTTGTTGAAGCTACACACCTACAAAGATCTTGATAGATAACTGAAACTAAATAAGTATAAGATCATTAGTACACTATAACTATATGAGTTAATCATCATCAAAGCTAGAGTGATGGGCCTTAGGGCTAACAATCTCCCCCTTTTTGATGATGAAAAAACTCATGGAGTTATTATATATGCATGGATTAAAGATAAGCTTCATAGAAACTCCCCCTTAACTCATGCATAGCAATAAATAATAAAGATATTCAATAAAGTGCATAAACTAACAACTAACACAAAACATACATGCATAAACAAGATATAAACATGCATATATAAACTCAAAATTCTCTCCCCCTTTTTGTCAATTCATCAGCAAAGGGGTGAAGTAAAAAAAAAACAATCAATTGTCATATCAAAAAAATTTCGAGAAGACATAAAACTAAAACATTTGAATCTTTTCTTTAGGCAACAAAATAATGTTTAATACCGATTTAAAAATTTTGATAAACATAATGATACCAATTGAAAATTTTTGATACCAATTGAAAAAAATTTGATAGACATATTGATACCAATAAAAAAAATATTGATACCAATTGAAGGTAAAAACCAATTTTTTTGAATAAACACTAAAATCATTTTCCAATAAGGAAACCAAATGGAGAATAATATTAATTTAAGATCATTGATACCAATATTGAAAATGTTTGCATATACTAAAACAAAATACTTTTCATAAAGAGTGGGAGTAAGATACCAATTTGAAAGTGAAGACTGATACCAATTGAAAACTCTACCAATACCAATTTTACACAAAACCTGATTTAAAAACAAGAATTTTCTCCCCCTTTATGAAATTCTAATGAAAACAATGTATAGGCTTGAATAAGATACCAATTAAAATAAACTATATGACATTATAAACTAAATCAAGCTTAGCAATAAAAAATTTGTGCCTAAAAAAATGTTGTAAAACAAGCACAATCAAATCTTATATATGTGTATGTATGGATATATCAATTGAAATATGAGGCATACATATATAGAAAACACATATGAGTGTACAAACACATGAAATAACAATTGTGAGACCAATTAAAAAATAATGAGGATCAAGTGTATAACTCATACCTACCACCCTTTCATGCACAAGTTTAAAAGATATTTGATAAGGGTATATAAGGCATGGTCGCCCATCCAACTGCCTTTAGAAGGTAGGGTTTTCAAAATTCATGATTTGAAAATATTTTAGCATAATTTTAAAACTCTACCAATTGAAAAATAAAGATTAGTTTAAAGATAATTAAAAAAAACTAGTATTAAATCCTTCAAACATGAAAACAAGTCATATATCCCATGAAAATATGAAAATCACACGATTATCGACACTCAAATAGCAATAAAGCATATATATGCTCATGAAATAAAAAATCATGAGTAAACACCAAGCATAGAGTGTAAGAGTCATATAATCAATAAAATCATGAAAATAAGACATTGAAGCTCATATGAATTTTCTTTTATCAAAAGTAAGAAATCATCAAAATTAAATACGCTTCAAGATATATATATATATTTTGTTGAAACTAAAAGTATACATACATATCTTAAACATAAACGAGTCCATAATAAAATATTGCATGAAAAGCAAGTGACTCTAAGATAGACATGTATATCTAATAGTTTTAGACAAAATTGACATATATATGAAGATAAATACATTTTATGAAAACATGTATAAAAATAGAGAAAACAAGTTAAGATACAAGAATCATCAAAACTAGGTTATACTTGTACATGTAATAAGTACAAATGAGCGATGAAGCACAAACACATAATAACCAAGTGTAGCTCACTACTTGTATACAAATTTTAACGAAAACATCATCTAAACAAGTAATCAAAATCATGAAGTGCAAAATCATAAACAAATAAAATGAACATGAAAAATCAAAACATGCTAAAATCAATCAATGAGAGTATGTAAACATAAATAAGGAGTTAGAGATAGCTACCAAAACTAATAGGGCTAATCTCTAGGTCTCCAAACCATGGTAGTCCTCCCACCAAATATTCTTGAAGGTGATGTATCCAATGTAGTATCCATCAAGCTCAAACTCATCTACCATCAAGGCACCAAAACCCTCACGTCAAGTGAGAGCTCACACCTATATCAAATACAATAGGGGTAAATTTTGGTACCCATATCTTTTGGGTCCTATGACATTAGTACTTTAAAACCAAACATGATTATTAGTGCCATTTATACGATCATAACAAAATTTAGTTAGATGACCATTTCGGCCACAATAAGTACATTTATAAAATCTCCCATAGTTGAAAGCATGATGTGCATGATGAACATGTGGTTTATGAGCATGGTGAACATGTGGTGTATGAACATACTTGGTGTGTGTTTTAGAAGTGTGAGCATGTGTAGTATGAATGTGTTTCTTTGAAGTATTTTTCTTTGAAAACATGTCTTCTAATTTAGCTTTGTTAAACTCATATTTTTTTAAAACATTTCCCAAAATTTTGATTTTAGCCTTTAAGACAGAAGTTTCATTTTCATCAATCTTGAAAAACTTAACTTTACATGAAACCTTGTATGCATCTAAATCCCTTTGTGTTGATAAAAGAGTGGAAGACAAATCATCTTTTTCTTTGGAAAGAATAATAACTTTGTATTGAAGAACTTCATTTTCCTTTTTCATTGTTAGACAATTTTTCTTTAAAGAATCATAATTATCTGAAAGTTCTATAAAAACATTTAATAAATCATCTTGAGTTACTCCACTATCATCAAAAAATGGTTCAAAATTTATCTTGGGTGTGTTTGCCATAAAACATATGTTTGCAGTGTCCACCTCCTCTTCGGATTCACTTTTTGAATCCTAAATGGCTTTGTGAGCTTTCTTCATAAATGGCTTCTTTTCCTTGATTGAAGAAGAAAGCTTATTTCTGAAATTTGGACATTCAGCCACGATGTGTCCAGGTTTTCGACAGTTGAAACAAGTGATTTTCTTCTCTTCCTAACCTTGCCATCGTCTCCTATGGTTGTATTTTGCCTTGTTGTGTCTTCTTATTACATTTCTTACGAGGAGAGATAGATCTTCATCTTCTTCTTCTTCTTCTTCATCGTCAGAGATGGTGGGAGTAGACTTGAAAGCGATAGTCTTCTTCTTTTGTGGCATCATTTCTTCTCTTGCCTTTTTCTCCATCCATGGGTCTTAAGGTTGCCGATAAGATCAATGAGCTCCATCTCATCTTTATCATTTAACTCCTTCAATGTGGTAGCTTTGACTTCCTAAAATGATGGAAGTGCGCCAATGATCTTTCAGACCTTTTGATCATTGTTGATTTCATCACCTAGAGAAGCAAGACCATTAGTTATTTTAGTAAACTTCATAATCATATCATCAATAGACTCATTTTCATGTATTTTAAAACTTCTATATTGGGAACGTAAGAGATCAATTTTAGCTCTCTTGACTTGTGATGTTCCCTCATGAGTGACCAATAAATGTTACCAAATCTCATAGGTGGATTTGCAATGAATGACCCGTGTAGTGTCATCCTCATTCAATGCTGAAAACAAGACATTTTGAGCCTTTGAATTAGCATCATATTCCTTAGAGGTAAGATCAGACCAAGTGTCCTCCTCATTGGTGGGTGCACTATAGGGTTTGGTCACTGCCTTTGCAACCCAGCTTCCCAGAGATTGCAAAAATACGATCATCCTAACTTTTCATATGGGAAAGTTAAGGCCATCAAACTTGGGAGGGGTCCTAATACTGTCGGCCATCTTTTCTAGTGGAAGAATGAAAAGATTAATAGAATGATTAGCAAATTAGGATCTCTCTAAGGATGTTAAGCCAAAAACTAGAGACCTTACTCTGATACCAATTGAAATTACACCTAAAGGGGGGTGAATAGGTGTAAGGCTAATCAAATAAATATTCAATGCAAAATAAAAATGAGATGATGCAAACGATCACTCAAAGCAAGATTAGAAGCCGTATACCCCGTGAAGGGTTCTGAACTTCTTCCTCGTGATCCCTCTAGATAAGAGTTTGTGGTACTTAATGCAATCTTATTGTAAGAGTATAGATCGACAATGAATGAATATAAAGTAGATAAGATAGACAAGTAAATCAATCGCAAACAAAAAGATTTGTTTCGAGGTTCGAGCCACTGCTCTACATCCCCGCCTTCACCACCGTGAAGGATTTCCAATCCACAAGAACTTTCCACCAAAGAAATTACAACTACTATGGAGTACACAACTCCCCAACACACTCCTCTAGTTCAGAGGTAGCGTAGCAACAATACAATAAGCACTGGGTGATCAAAAGATCACAAACTCTATCTTGAAAACACTTCTTTATAAAACCCTAGAGAATAATATATAAGATTGAACCTCAAGGTTTTGTAAGTAAAATTTAAAAATAGAAGAGAGATTTTAAGAATCAAAACTTAAAGAGAATTTGAGAGAATAAAAGCACAAAAATTGAAACAAAAACTTTTCTCAAGAAAGCACAAAACTTTGAATCTTTCAAATTGTTGTTGTATTGAACTCAACCCTAATGACCCCTTGATATAGGTTTTAGGAAGAGCAAACTTAGAATAGTTTTACCAGCATAAAAGAGGAATAAATTGACACTCAAAATCAATTATTCACGTTTTGAATTTAAATATGTTCTAAGAACAATTAAAATAAAACAGTTAGAATTGCAAATCTGGCATACTGGCAGTCGACCGGTCGGTCGACTGGTCGGTCGACTGGTCGGTCGACTAGCAGATTCAAAAAATCTGACTGTCAGCCCTCGGTCGACCGTGATAAATAGAGACCAAAGTGCTTACAGATGGTTGACCGCCCGTTCGACCGTAAGAGGGGACCGGTTGTCCGCCCGGTCGACCGGTAATGTGCACAACGTGCACATCCCCAATTGTCAGAACTCCGATTGACCGTGCGATCGTCAGTTCTAGCCTGTATTAGGTCGACCGCCCGGTCGACCGGTCTAGGTCAAAATAGATTTTGAAAACTCTTTTTGAAAATATATAAAATTTTGAAATATTTTTGTTTGGATTTCAGGAGATAGAAAACATGATTATCCATGAGATACAAGTTCTAAACATTGATAGAAATATTTAGAAAAATATAGAACACGTATAAAAAATCAAACATGTTAAAAATCATTCTTTTGAAAATGTGCATTTTATGGGTGTGTGTTTTTGAGCTTCAAACATATATATACTAATCTTTAACAAACTAAACTAAATATAAACCGAAGTCTTCTTGTCGATCCTCATCTTCAAGATGACCCGATCCAAACACGATCCAACGAGCTAGACTCCAACCGAGTGCTTGATGCGATCTTGATGCGCAAGCTCTTGAATCAATACGTGTAAGCTCCAAAAATACCTTTGTTGAAGCTACACACCTACTAAGATCTTGATAGATAACTGAAACTAAATAAGCATAAGATCATTAGTACACTATAACTACATGAGTTAATCATCATCAAAACTAGAGTGATGGACATTTGGGCCAACACCTTCCATGTATGATATTTCCAACATTGATATGTGAAAATTTAAGATGAGTGCTTACCTAAAAGCCTCAGGTTTGCATGTTTACCTTGCCACTACTAAGAATTAATATGTTGGTAATGACAAGCATATACAGGCTAATGCATAAGCTTTGATTGCACTTAGGCAATCACTAGGCAAAAAATATTTATCTATTATTTCTCATTGATTCCACTTTTGCAGTGTGAAACACATTGACCTCTCCCAAGGAACACGCTTCGCATATTTTGGAGAGAGAGACTATTGGGAATGAATCTGAGCAAATGTGCTACATGGTCCAAGGAAATGACCCCCTTAAGGTAAATTCGGATACCCATCTTAATGATTGTGCTAGTTCTTCAAATGATGATAATTCTATGGATATACATGCTTTAAATGAAGAACTTTTCGTGTTTTATGAAAACTTGCTTTCAAAATTTAAAGCTTTGAAAAAGAAAAGTTTTGAATTAAAAGAAGAAAATAAAAATTTGTTTTCAAAACTTGACTTGATTTTGCAAGAAAAGGTTTAGATTTTCAAATAAAAAGGATTTATTAAAAACTCAACTTTACCTTGTCTTATAAGAAAATAAAATTTTAAAAAATAAAAATAATTTTGATATTATTTTGAAGAAAAATGAGGTTTTGTCTTTAAAAGTTGATTTTGTATTAAAAAAGAACGATTCTTTGAAAAGCAAAATTGTTTTGATTTCAAAAGAGTTGGAATGAATTTCTATTGAAAAAGATTCTTTGAAAAATAATTTTGCTTCACATTCTTGTCATGCTTCTATTACATCATCTTCTAGTGAAAAGAATAGTGTTTCTATTGCCTACTCCACATCTTCTTCTAATGTTGGAAATGATATATATATTTGTTGAAGAAGAGTGTAGATTGTTTAGGCTCCACTTTGAGCCAATGTGCCATGAACCACACTAGATCGAAATTCATATTTCGGAAGAAACATACTCCACATATTCATTCACAAAAATCATGGCATACGCATGCTCATCATGCTCACACATACGATTCTATGTATGCTAGTGTGTACACTTGTACACATTGTAGTCACAAGGGTCACCTTGCAAAATTTTGTTATGATAGATTAAATACTATAAATTTTACAAGTAAGTATGTTTTGGTTAGGAAAGGTACTAACCCCTATGGATCCAAGAAAGTGTGGGTACCAAGATCCACTCCTATTGTATTTGATGTAGGTGTGGGCTCTCACAAGACGTGAGAGTATTGGTGGTGGCGGATGCGTTGGAGCTCAATGGACACACAATGCATGCATCGCTATCAAGGAGTTTTGGTGGGAGGACCACCATAGTTTGGAGATATAAAGAATAGTTTATATGATTTGATAACTATCTCTAACTCCTTATTTATATTTATATGCTTTCATTAATGATTTTTAGCATGTCATGATTTTCATGTTCATTATGTTTAGATGCGTGTTTATTAGACTTGTGATATACATAGATGGTATTTGAGATACACCCATATTTATATGCATTCATATATTGTCTCACTATTATTTAACTATGTATGCATATTCATGTTACAATAGCATTTGCATTTACACTAATAATCTGTATCATGTTTTGATGTTTTGTGTTTCATGTTTTCATCACATGTTTGGATGTAGTTTTCATTAAAACTTGTATTTATACTTATACAAGTAGAGAGCTACACTTGATTATTATTTTTGAGTATTTCATTGCTCATGTGTACTCATTACATGTATTTATATGGCCTAGTTTTGATGATTCTTGCATTTACACTTGTATTTCTTATTTTTGTACATGTTTTCATAAAATATGTTTAGATTCATATATATGTAAATTTTGACCAAAACTATATGATATACATGTTCTATCCTTGAGTCACTTATATTACATGCCATATACTTTTTTTATGGACTCAATTCATTTTTGGATAGTATGTATACTTTTAGTTTTGACTAAACATACATATGCCTTGAAGTTTGTTTAATTTTTAAATAAAAATTGAAATTTTATTTCATGTTTGATGACTTCATGATAAAGGAAGGAATTTTGATTGAGCTACATTGTTTTGTCTCCATGATTTTGTTGATTACATGATTCTTATACACTCTACGCTTGGTGTTTACTCGTGATTTTTATTTGATGAGATATAAGTGCTTTATCGCTCTTTGAGTGTCGATGATTATATAATTTTCATGTTTTCATGGATATAAATATGTTTTATTCCTTACTTGAAGGATTTCTTATTAGTTTTTAAAATTATCTTAAAACTAGCTTTATATTCTTCAAATGGTAGCGTTTTCAAATATGCTAAAATTATTTTCAAAATATTATTTTTGAAAACTTCTACCGCGGTTGGTTGGTGACCATACCTTTTGTACCTTAATGACTATCTTTTTAAACATGTACATGATAGGGTGGATGATATGAGATACATGATTTTAATGAAAATTGATTTTTGTATACTCATATTTTCTTATATATGTATGCTCATATCTCAATTGATATTATATTACTCTGATCATACATACATATATATGATTTTTATGCTAAATTAAAAAAATATTCATACATATTCTTTATAGCACAAATTGATTTCATGCTAAGCTTGATTCATGTTCTTAATGATAATTGGTATCTTTACAAGCTTATGTATTAGTTTTATTGGTATTTCATATAGAGAGAGAAAAATTCATGATTTATATTTCAATAGTATTTATTTTCAGTTGGAACCTTACTCTCACTTTTTATGAAGAAAAATATTTCATTTTAGAAAATGCTAACATTTTCAATATTGATATCAATAACCTTCAATTGGTATTATACTTAAATTGATATCTATATTACAAAATGATTTAAGTGTTTACCCAAAAATTTTGGTTTAAATTTTACTTTCAATTATATCATTTCTTTCTTTGGTATCAATTGGTAAAAAGATTGTTTCACTTTCAATTGGTAAAAAGATTATTTTTCTTTCAATTGATATAAAAATATGTTTTTATTGGTATCGTTTGTTTTTCCTCACCCCTTTGTCGATGAGTGACAAAAAGGGGGAGAAGGATTTAGATTTGTATATCATGTTTTTTATTTGTGTTTTATGATTCTTATTGTATATTTTTTATTATTGTTTATTTGTCTTTGAGCTACATTGAATACTATTTGTTTAGTTGTTATGCATGAGTTAAGGGGGAGCTTCTATGAAGCTTATCTTTAATCCATACATATATAACCTCATAAGTTTTGTCATCATCAAAAATGGGGAGATTGTTAGCCCAAAGGCCTTTCACCTTAGTTTTAATGATGACTAACTTTTAAAGTTAAGTTACTAATGATCTTGTATTTATATAGTTTCGGTTATTGATCAAGATCTTAGTAGGTGTTTAACTTCAACAAAGACTTCAAAGTTAAGTTTTGGCACGCACGTGTTGATTCAAGAGCTCGCGCGTCAAGATCGCATCTAATACTCGAGATGGAGTCAAGCTTATAGGTTGTGCTTGGATCAAGTCGACTTGGAGAAGAAGACTTGAATCTAGGTTTGTTTGTTTATTATTTAGATCTTGTGTAAGGATAGTTTAGTTTTGATATGCTCAAGTATATACACACATACAAGTTCAAAAGTTTTGGTTTCGATTTAACCGCTTTGGATTTTCAAGAATACATCTTTTTGTTTCATGAATAAATTTCATCAAAAGTACTTTACATGATTTATGTGTATATTAGATTTCATCCATATACATTTTTTTGTTCATAATGCTTAGAAACTTATTTTGATGATTCTAGTTCATAATTTTAAAGTTTTATTTTTATCAAAACTTAGTTTGGGATTTATTGTCAAAAATATAGATATATCATTTATATATATATTGAATTATATCCATACACACTATACTTCAAATGTGTTTAAATATCTTGTTTTTATATTTGTTTAAGTTTTGGAGAAAATGAATTTCCATTTCAAAATCTAATTTTTGAAAAATACGGTTTTTAGTTTAAGACTTAATTTTTATGCCTCAAACATAGTTCAAATAATTTGTAATATGTATTGATTTTTGATCACACATATTTGTTGTTCAACTTTTTTATATAAACTTATTTTGGTGGAATTTTATGTATCTTATTTGAATTTTTAGGGTATTACAAAGCTACATTTTCAAAACCTAAAAGTCTGTTCTGAGCCTTCTGGCGGTCAACCGACCGGTCGACCCGACCACCGGAACTCAATCGGCCGGCCGATCGACCGATGTGCACAAGACATGCACATAGACCTAGCCTATATAGCTGATCGACCACACGGTCGACCGACTGTAAGAGACTTAGTCTCTGTTTGGCACGGTCGACCGGGCAGTCGACCGATAAGGCATTTTGCCTTGGGGCGGTCGACCGATAGGCTCAAACGGTCAAAAATCTAACCGTTGGCCGGTCGACCGTGTGGTCGACCGACACCCCATTCTGGGCAGGCTTTGACCCCCAACGACTATATTCTGAAGAGGCTATAAATTGAGTTTTTGTGTGTTGTTTTCTACAAGATTTTTAAGAGCTATTCTTTTCAACTTCTTAAGTGTTTTCATCAAGTTTCAAAAGAAGTTTTTTTTGCCAAAATTCTCTATCTTTATTTGTTTTCAAGTTTTAAAAAATCAAAGAAAATCAAGCTTTGGGAATTTTAATTTTAATCTCTCAATTTTATATCTATCAAAAAGTTTTTTCTAAGTGTTTTCTTTGTCATTTTTTTCCAAAACACTTTATTTATTCACATACTTGAGCTATCATCTCAAATCTATCTTTAGGATCTTGTTTTGTGAGAAAATTAGTTTGTGATCCTTTGAGATCACTAAGAGTTGTTTGTGATCATTGAATTGCCAAGTTATAAACTTTTTCTTTGCATTGTACTTAGGCTTTGTGCCTTCCCTCTCGTGTAGCGGTGATTGTGTTTGAGAGAGTGGAGTTGTGTACTCCCGAATTGTATTTGTAATTCCCTGGTGAAAGTCCCTTTATGGAAGGTCCTGTGTGGATATAGTGGAAATCCTTCTGTGTGAAGGCGGGGACGTAGAGCAGTGGCTCGAACCTCAAAATATATCCTTATGTTTGCGTCTGAATCTCTCTCAACTCTCTCACTATATATCTTACATTGTTATTATTGTTCATATTTATATACATGCTAGATATTATTTGTGTGCTTACACTTGTGTTCAATTAAGAGAGCTATTAAAGCACCTCAACACTTAATTTAGAGGCATCATGAGGAGCAGTTTCAGAGCCCTTCATGGGGAATTTAGACGAGCTCTTGATTACGCTTTGTATGTTAGCAATTAGTTTTATATTCTGTATTATTTGTCTTAGATTAGCACTACACCTATTCATTCTCTTTTAGGTGTATTTTTGGTATTTACGTGAAAGGTAATTAGGTAGGTTTGAGAAAAAATTATATATATAATATATGTAATAACACATCTAATAATCAATTAGTTAGATATTAGGGCCTCAAGAAGCCTTAATTTACACCAAAAAAAATTAGGTGAGTTATACATATTTAAAAAAGAGTGCTTAAAGGGCAACGAAGTGGTAATACTTTGAATCTTCTTTCAAAAAAAATATTAATATAAGGTATAAAGTTGGAGTTGAAGAATCTGAGTCAAAGTTCACGACCACAAAGGTGCATATGACTTAGGGTAAAATAGTAGACTAAGTGAGAAATTCAGTTTGAATCATAACCTAGATTGATAATAAATACTTGCATTGGGACTAAGTATAAGAGTGAATAGTTTGGTTATCCTAAGACTTATAGATTACTTGATTTCTGCAAAAATATTTTAGATATTTTTCTCAAATTCAAAATGAGTTTTCTGAAATACTAACACTTTAATTTTTTTTCTTTTACGAATTTTGTGGGTGTAATTCACTGAAAACTCTCATGAGATAAAACTCGTCCTCTAAGGGTAATATAGAGGTTTAACGGCTTGTTGCACATGCTAAGTGCAATCGTGAGTCCTATGAAAGTGAATAGTTAGTTTAGCTTTTCTTTTTCTTAGTTTTGATCGAGGAGATCAAAAGATAGGTGTGGGGGAGTGATTGCAACTCAATATTGCATATTTATTTTCACATCTGCATATTTATCCTTAATTATTCTCTATTTATATTGCTATTTAGTCCTTTTTATTTTATCATGGGTAGATATTTAAAAAAGGATGATAAGAGTAGAAGACACTTCCATTTTATCCACTTATCCAATCTAAATTTGGATTTCAAATTTAATCAATTTGAAATAAAGAAGAAGAGAAGGATAGATGAGATAATCTCTATCCTAATTCAAAGATAAAAAGAGAATCAATTCAAATCAGGTTATTTGAGCTCTAAGTCAAAGATAAAGGAAGATAACTTGCTCCCAAGTTATCTAGGAAAGGATAATATTTCAAATTTCAGAGTTTAAATGAAGAATCAGAGGATATATCTCCAAATGAACGGATGAGATGAAGCCATATGATTGCAAAATTGATAGAAGTACCATGTATCTTAGGGCTAATGGGTCGTGTTCATGAGGAGGGTTGAGATGCAAGTGTTTTGATATTTTATGAAAAACAAGTTTTACTGTTAGTGTTTTTTAGATGAAAAGAAGATGAAGAGTAAAAAAGTGATTTAAAGAAAAATTGAAAATTTAGAAGAGGTTTTGGAAAAGATGATTTTAAAAAACTTGAGAGTGATGTTGTTTGTATTTAATAAAAGAAAAGATCCGGGCTCTCAAATCTTTATTCAACTCTAGATTTTTCTTGAAAGTTCAAATGCCTCAAGATGATCATAGATAAAAGTTTAATCTTGTCTTTAAAGAGAAGTCAAGTAAAACACATAAGATAGATTTTAGAAATTCGACTTAAGTTTTGAAATCGTGCTTAAGTTGAATGTTAAACCATCAAGCCAATTAAGCAAGCATGGAATAAAAATAAGTTTTTATAAGAGATTAACTTCAAAGTGTAAGTTCAAAAACTAACCCCATCCTCATGTGCCTTCAAGAACACTCGCTAAAAAGCAAGGCTTAAACTAAGACATCCAAATGATTCCATTAAGTCCTTTCATTAAAACTGATCGAGAGTAGAATTAGAGAGGAGAGATTAGTGAGCCCAGAACGAGGAGATTTAGCTACCCTTACGAAGAAGGAACAAATAATAGAATGAATTAAAAATATAGACATACCAATAAGATTGAGTAGAGTTAAGCAAGGTAAATCTCCTTTGATTGTCACTTCAACGGTAAATTACACACTCTTTTCTACTCTCTCTCTCTCACTTGTTGCTGGACTGAACTATAAAATAAAAACTGAGATACAACTTCTCATAAACTATCTAACAATGATCTTAAACCTTAAAAATAAAGCAATAAATTAATCCTAGTCTTCGTCCCTTTCTTCATGAAATTTCGTTGTATTTATAGGAAAAACCAGAGAGAAGAGGAGTGAGCAGATAGGGGGAGCAAACGTTCCCTCTTATCCCCTAGCATGGCGACAGATCCATGACTTTGGCCGCGGATAATGCTCCCCCTTATCCCTTAACATGGCACCGGCCGCGTATCCGCGGCCTAGATGTGGTCCAGGGGGAAAATCTCGGGGTTGACTCCTTTTTCTTTTTATCCGGTTAGATTTTTCGTTTGATCTTTTGATTTGACTATTCTTTGTTGATCTTCAGTTAACTAACTGGATCTATGAAAATCTGAGTTTAACTGATTTTCAACTGGTTTTATTTTCTTTGATTTGCTCTGATTTGTCCTGATCCTTAATTTGAATTAATTCTGAATTAAATAAAAATAAGATGGGCTTTGGGCTTGTTTTCTCTTCTTTCTCCCTTGGTAAAGGCCATCACATTATTTACACAGAAATAAGAATAAAAGTAAAGTTTATTATAACATAAATATGGGAAATATGACAATAAATATGCAATATCAATAACCAATCACACCCCAATACATATCTTTTGCTTGTACTCGAGAAAACAAAACTAACTATCCATTTTTGTAGGAAATACGATTACACTTAGCATGTGCAATAAGCCGTTAAACCTCTAGGTCACCCATAGAGGACGAGTTTTGTCTAGTAAGGGTTTTCAGTGGATTACACCACAAAATCCATAAAAAAAGAAAACCAAAGTGTTAGTATTTTCAAAAAGCATTTTGAAAAAGAGAAAAAAATATTTGAAGTATTATTGCAAGAGTTCAAGTAATCTATAAGTTATATGAAAACTGAATTTTTCATTCCTAAGCTTAGACTCTATTCAAAAACTTGTTATCAATTAAGGTAAGGAGTCAAACTGTATTTCCCATCTAGTCTATTACTTTACTTTAAGTCATATGCACCTTCGTCACCGTGAAATTTTGATTAGGGGCTCTTTAACTCTAACTCTTATGCCCTATTATTTTTTGTATATATTTTTAGTGGTATTATTCCTTAGTTCTATTAGGCTTTCTAACTTTCCCATGTAATGAGCCTTTAGTCAGTGACACATAAACCAGACGGTCTTAGGGCACCGGGTGAGAAAACACCCCAAGGACTTAAGAACTCAAGCAAATAAGGCCATAAAACTAAGAATTTTTTTTATAAGATATACCACTTTTAGGCGTGATACTTATGCTTTAATATTTATATTTTTTTATCATCTTTTGCATAAATACCAAGACTTGCTTAGGCCAAAGCGCCTAGCTAATCATTAATTTGATTTGTTTATTTTCCATATATATTTTTTTCTTCTTTTTTATAAGGCATAAGAATCTTTCTTTTTGAACCCTAAGTATGTAAGTGTATAAAGTATGCATATTTTATCAAGTTAAAGATCAAGACAAAATTACTTTTTCAAATTTTTTCCTAACCCTAAAAATCAAACAAATGATCTTATTTTCACCAAGTATGAGAAATCCTAAATATGATTCTCCTATTCCTTAAAATTTGACTTAATTTCTTACAAAAAAAATATGTCAAAATATTGTTCTCTTTCCAAAAAGTTTTTTTTCTTTTTTTTTTTCTATTTTTTAAGTTTAAGTTAGTCTTGTTAGAACCCTCCCCCATACCTATCTCATGCATTGTCCCCAATGCATGAAAGAAATGAATAGATACATAAAATTAAATGTAAAAGAGGTAAAGTTACCGGTACACTGGTCGAATAAACCCATAGCCGTTTCATTTTCTAGCACCGATTCTAAGAAAGGTTTAAGGTGTTGACCATTTACCTTAAAATCATTCTCATTCTTGGTGTCACTGATTTATATAGCACCGTGTGAAAACATGGTGTTTACAATGAATTGCCCAGTCAATTTCGATTTCAACTTCCTTAAAAAAAGATGAAGCCTAGAATTATAGAGTAAGATTTTTTGTCCGGGGATAAAAGTTTTTCTCATGATAAACTTATCATGAAAAATCTTAACCCTACTTTTTATTATTCTAGCATTCTCATAGGCTTCATTTCTCAACTTCTCAACAGAAATTTTCAATTTCCGAAGGTCACCGGTCTTGTCTAAATCAAAATTTAGCTGCTTGATGGACCATAAAGTTTGGTGCTCTAACTCAACAAGCAGGTGGTAAACCTTTCCAAAGACTAACCTATAAGGAGACATCCATAGAATTGTCTTGAAAACGGTCCTATAGGCCCATAAGTTACCAATTTGGTGAACCCGTCTTTCCTATTTTGGTTCATGATCTTCTCCAAAATAAGCTTAATTTGTCTATTGGAGACCTCTATCTGCACAATAGTCTGAGGATGATATGGTGTTGACAGTTTATGAGTTATGGCATACTTTCGCATAAGAGCTTCGAAGGATCTATTGCAAAAGTGGGTGCCATTATCACTGATGATAGCACGAGGGGCTCCGAAGCGCGAGAAGATGTTCTCTTTCAAAAACTTGATGACAACTATGTTGTCATTAGTTTTGCTTGGAATGGCTTCTATCCATTTGGACACATAATCCACAGTAACCAATATGTATTGGTTTCCAAATGAATTAGGAAATGGACCGATAAAGTCGATGCCCCATACATTAAAGAGTTCTATTTTAGAATTGGATTAGGGGCATCATGTTCTACTTTGAGATCCTTCCTACCATTTGGCATCTAGCGCACGTCTTGCAAAACTCAAGGGCATCTTTAAACAAAGTGGGCCAATAGAACCCACTTTGTAGCACTTTTTCAGCAGTCTTGTGAGGACCAAAGTGTTCACTGATTGTAAAAAAAATCAAAGAGTTAAGAGATTTACCGTGTAGCTTATGGCTAACGGGTCGTGTCCACGAGGAGGAATGCGATGAAAGCATTTTAGTGTTTCGTTTAGTAACAAAGACTTGTGTTCGTTTTTTAATTGAAAAGAGAATGGAAAGAAGGAGATGATTAAAAAACAAATTGCAACTTTGGAGAAGGCTTTGGAGAAGGTGATTTAAAAAGCTTGAAAATTATTTGGTTGATTTTAATAAAGAAGAAAATCTGGGCTCACTATCTCACTACTCAACCGTTTATTCTTCTATTGAAATCCTTAGTGCCTCAACTTGATCATAGGCAAAACTTAAGGTTGACTTTAGAAAGTTTGAAGTAAAGCATATAAGATGGTTGGAAAGGTTCACTCTTTTCTTTAAGAAACCGTTTTGAATCGAATGTTAAATCATCAAGAAGTTCAAGTATGAGATAAAACAAGTTCAAGAGACATTCTTAAAAGAAGTAAGAGTTTAAAAATCCAAATCCATCCTCATGTGCCTTCAAGAACACTTTCAAGAAGAAAGGCTTTAAGTTAGGCATGCAAATGATTCATTGAGTCTTTTTCATTAAAATCAGAAGAGAAGAAGAATTGGAGAGAGGTACAATAGTGAGCCCAGAAAACCGATTTAGCTACTCATGGAAGACAAAGAAAAATGCAAGTAAATAACGCAAGACATACCGTAAATGAGTGGAAGAAAAAGTAGCTCGATTCTTGTATTGATGTCACTTCAATCTTCAAGTTACAAGCACTCAATTCCTCTCTCACACAGGTATTTGTACTGAACTACAAATTGCAAAACAAAAATACAACTTTTGTACTATCTAACAAAGAGCCTAAACCTTAAAGTATAAACAAAAATTCTAATCCTAGTCTTCGCTCTTTTTTCTCTGTTGAACATAGTATTTATAGGAAAAAACCAGAGGGGTGAGGTTGTGAGAAGATTTGGGGAGCAAACGCTCCCCCAACGGCTTTCAACAAGCCGCGAAAACACGGTTATGGCCGCATTTCCGCGGCCCTGGTGTGGCCAGATGGCCATACCCAAGTGGTGGAACTCCCCTCTTTGGTGATTCGCCCATATCTTCTGCTGGTTTTCTCGTTTCCGCTCCAGGATTTGACGAAACAGCCTTTGATTGTTGGCTTTAACCGATTGATTTGGGAGGATTCTTTTCAACCGGTTTTCAACCTCTCTGATATGCCAAGATTTTGCCCTGATTTTTTGATTTCAAATTTATTCTGAATTAAATCAGAATTTGGTGGGCTTTTGGGCTTGTTTCTCTTTCCTTTCTTTTAGCAATTGGGCCTACATTTAACAAAGAAGAAGAAGACTTATTATTAGGATTTATTAGCTAAAAAGTATGGTAAGGTGACAATGTATATGCAATATATGTGACTGATCACACCCCCACACTTATCTTTTCCTCGCCCTCGAGCAAAACATTAGACTAATTCTAATCAATTATTGGACCACTTTCATAGGTCACTCGATTGCACTGAGCATGTGCAACAAGCCGTTAAACCTCTAGGTTACCCCTAGTGGACGAGTTTTATCTCGTGAGGATTTTTAGTGGATTGCACCCACAAAATCCATAAAAATGTTAGTATTTTTGAAAAGCATTTTGAAAGGAGAAAATATTTGAAGTATATTTGTAAGGTTTTAAGTAATCTATAAGTTACAGGAATATCAAAATTTTCATTCCGAAACTCAGTCTCTATTCAAAAACATGTCATCAATCAAAGTAAGGAGTCAAATTGTACTTCTCATCTAGTCTATTAATTTACCCTGAGTCATATGCACCATCGTGATTGTGAAGTTTGACTAAGGGTTCTTTAACATTAACTCCTATGCCTTATTTATATTTATTTTTGGTGGAATTTATTCCTCAATTTCATTAGGCTTTCTAATCTGCCCATATAACGAGCCTTTAGTCGGTGACACCCAAACCGGACAGTTTTAGGGCACCAGGTGAGAAAACACCCCTAAGGACTTAAACACTCGAGCAGACAAGGCCACGAAACTAAGGCTTTTATTTATAAAATGGACCCCTTTTAGGCGTGAATACTTATGCTTCATGAGGCACAAATACCCAACTTAATCAGAGGGTTTATATCTATATATATTTTCAAACTTATCTAATTATCTTTTGCATAAATACCAAGGCTCGCTTAGGCCAAAGCACCTAGCTAATCAATAATTAGATTTATTTATTTTATTTTATTTTTTTCATACATATATTTTTTTTATAAGGCATAAGAGTCTTTGTTTTTAAACCATAAGTGTGTAAGTGTATTTAGTGTGCATATTTTATCAAGGTAAATATCAAGACTAAATTACTTTCACAAATTTTCTTCCTAACCCTAAAAATCAAACAAGTTATCTGACTTTGACCAAGTATAAGAATCCTAATTATGATTTTCCTATTCCTTAAAATTGACTTAATTTCTTACAAAAAATATATCAAAATATTATTCTAACCTTTCAAAAAGTTTTTTTTGTTATATATTTTTTTTGGTTGGAAGATTAGTCATGTTAACCCTCCCCCACACTTATCTCATGCATTATCCCCAATGTATGAAAGAAATGTATAGATGCATGAAATAAAATGTAAAAGAGGAAAGTTACTGATACACTGGGTCAAAAAGACCAATAGTCGTTTCATTTACCGGCACCGATTCCAAGAAAGGTTTAAGGCGTTGACCATTTACCTTAAAGTCATTTCCATTCTTGGTGTCACTGATCTCAACTGCACCGTGTGGAAACACGGCTTTTACAACGAATAGCCCAGTCCATCTTGATTTTAGTTTTCCTGAAAAAAGATGAAGCCTAGAATTATAGAGTAAGACCTTTTGTCCAGGGACAAAGGTTTTTCTTATGATGTGTTTATCATGAAAAATCTTAACTCTATCTTTAGTAATGCTAGCATTTTCATAGGCCTCATTTCTAAATCCTCTAATTCGGAAATTTGTAACTTCCGAAGGTCACCGGCCTTAGTCAAGTCGAAATTTAACTGCTTGATTGCCCATAAGGCCCGGTGCTCTAACTCAACGGGCAGGTGACAAGATTTACCATAAACTAACCTATAAGGAGACATTCCTAGAATCATCTTGAAAGCGGTCCTGTAGGCCCATAGGGATCTACAAGTTTGATGGACCAATCTTTCCGGTTTTGATTCACAGTTTTCTCTAAGATAAGCTTGACTTGTCTATTGGAAACCTCAACCTGCCCACTGGTTATAGGATGATAAGGTGTGGATAACTTGTGAGTTATGGCATACTTTCGCATAAGAGCTTCAAAGGATCTATTGCAAAAGTGAGTGCCATTATCACTGATGATAGCACAAGGGGTTCCGAAGCGTGAAAAAATGTTCTCTTTCAAAAACTTTATGACAACTTTGTTATCATTAGTTTTACAAGGAATGGCTTATACCCACTTGGACACATAATCCACAGCAACCAATATGTATTGGTTTCCAAATGAATTAGGAAATGGACCCATAAAGTCGATGCCCCAAACATCAAAGAGTTCTATTTCTAGAATTGGGTTTAGGGGCATCATATTTCGTTTTGAGACCCTTCCTACCATTTGGCATCTAGAGCACATCTTGCAAAATTCATAGGCATTCTTGAACAAAGTGGGCCAATAGAACCCGCTTTGTAGCACTTTTTCAGCAGTCTTGCGGGGACCAAAGTGTCCACCGCATGCAAGTTCATGAAAAAAGGATAGAACACTCTTAACCTCCTCATCGGGAATGCATCTCCTAATAATTTGGTCAGAACAGTACTTAAAAAGATACGGTTCCTCCCAAAAGAAATACCGAACTTGGGATAAGAACCGGTATATATCATTTTTGGACCAATGAGACAGAGTTTGGTTTGTGACTAAGTAATTCACTATATCAGCAAATCAAGGTTCCCTAGAGATAGCTAAGATATTTTCATCAGGAAAATCCTCATTTATGGGTAATTCGTTGCATGGAGAATTAGGGATTCGTAAGAGATGGTCAGTAACGACATTTTCTACGCCTTTCTTGTCTCGAATCTCTAGATCGAATTCTTAAAGAAGGAGGATCCAACGAATGAGTCGGGCCTTGGTATCCTTCTTCATCATGAGGTACCTAAGCGCAGAATGATCGGTGAAAATGGTGGTTTTGAAACCTAGTAGGTAGGGATGAAATTTCTCTAAGGCAAACACTACTGCCAAGAATTCCTTCTCAGTCGTAGTGTAGTTCAATTGAGCATCGTTGAGAGTCCTACTAGAGTAATAAATCACATGTTGCTTGTTATCAATGTGTTGTCCTAGGACAGAGCCTATGGCAAAATCGGAAGCATCGCACATGATTTCGAACGGCTTAGACCAATCCGGTGCAAATATGATTGGTGCAGAAATAAGCTCTCTCTTAAGCTTCTCCCAAGAATTCATGCATTCAACATCGAAAGTGAAAGACACATCCTTAGCTAACAGATTAATCAAGGGCCTAGCAATTTTGCTAAAATCCTTGATAAATCTTCGGTAAAAACCAGCGTGTCCTAAGAAGGATCTAATGTCCTTAACGCATTTGGGCATGGGAAGCTTAGAAATAACCTCAATTTTGCTCTATCCACTTCAATTCCTTTCTTGGAGATTTCATGACCCAAGACAATTCCATGTTTTACCATGAAGTGGCATTTCTCCCAATTCAGTGTCAGATTTTTCTCAGCACAACGTTGGAGGACAAGTTCTAAATGGTGGAGACATTGAGTGAATGAATCTCCGTAGATGGAGAAATCATCCATAAAGCTCTAAGAATCGTTCTACCATATCAGAGAAAAGACTCAACATGCAACGTTGAAACGTTGCTGGGGCATTGCATAAGCCGAAAGGCATTCGACGATAAGCAAATGTCCCAAATGGACATGTGAATATAGTCTTTTCTTGGTCCTCAGGAGCAATAGGGATCTGATTATACCCTGAGTAACCATCCAAGAAACAGTAATACTCGTGACCCGCCAAACGTTCAAGCATTTGATCAATGAAGGGAAGTGAAAAGTGGTCCTTACGAGTAGCAACATTAAGCTTCCTATAGTCGATGCAAACTCGGATCTTCGTGGGAAGTCGAGTTTGGACCAACTCTTTGTTCTCGTTTTCCACTACGGTGAAACCGGATTTATTTGGAACCGTGTGGACAGGACTGACCCATTGACTATCAGAAATGAGATAAATTATCCCATTGTCTAAAAGTCTGACAATTTCCGCATGAACAGCCTCTTGCATTATAGGGTTTAACCTACGCTGCGGGTCTCTTTTAGGTGTGGCATCTTCATTGAGATGAATGCGATGTTGAACAATGGTCGGACTTAATCCCTTTATATCAGTCATCGTCCAACCAATGGCTTCCCTATGTTTTCTTAGAATTGCTTTAAGATCTTCTTCTTCCCCGTCATTTAAATAGGAGGCAATAATGACAGGAAAGGTCTCTTGTTTGCCTAGATAGACGTACTTGAGATGCGCAGGTAAGGCTTTCAATTCTAAGGAAGAGGAGGGCTCACTGGAAGGAATTATCAAATTTGTTGGCTCCATTATTGGTAAAATAGGTTCGAGGCTCAATTCACATCAGAATCTACAACCTGATCAAGATTAAAGTCGTCAGACTCTAACCCGAAGTCACACTCAGTTTCTAGTTCCAATTCTTCCCTATGTTCACTTGTTAAGTTCTCAATTAGATTGACTTCAAATGTTTGGTCCTCAACATCGCGGGGTTGTTTTCTTAGATTGAAGACATTGACTTCTCTAGTCATGTCCCCAAAGGTTAACCTCATGGACCCATTCCTACAATTGATGATGGCATTGGCAGTAGCAAGGAATGGTCGCCCTAGGATAACAGGAGTTTGAGCCCTATGATTGGAGTTGGACACAGGTTGTGTCTCCAGAACTATGAAATCGACAGGGTAAATAAACTCCCCTACTCGGATCAGGACATCATTAATCTCTCCTTTTGAAACTTTTACTGAACGGTCAGCCAGTTAGATGGTGACTCGAGTTGGACTAAGATCGCCCAACCCGAGTTGTTGATAAACTGAGAATGGAAGCAAGTTGATACTTGCCCCCAAGTCAAGAAGTGCACGACTAATCTCGGCTTGTCCTATTATGTAGGAAATGGTGGGACTACCTGGATCCTTGTACTTGACAGGGATCGGACCCGATAGTAGCTCACTAATGTTAGTGGCTAAGATGACCTTTTTTGGTACATTAGTCTTTCTCTTCTTGGTGCACATGTCCTTAAGAAACTTAGCATAGGAAGGGACTTGTTGGATGGCATCAAGAAGTGGCACATTTATTTTCACTTGATTAAATATCTCAATTATCTTGTCCATGTGTTGATTTTGCTTGTTATTTTTCAGCCTATTAGGAAATGGTACTATAGGCTGGTGCACCTGACTGGTTGACTTATCTTTTTCAGATTCGTCTGAATTGGAAGAATTTGGATTAGATGAGGTGGATGCTTGATTGTGGTTGTGCTGAATGGGATTGTTGGCGTTGACACTTGATTATCAACTCTCTTTCCTGACCTCAATGTATGAACAGTATTACATTGATTTAATGAATGATCCTCAGCCAAATAAGCTTGTTGAGAATTCCTAGGATTGGTTATTGGCTGACTAGCCAGGATACCCTTCTGTCTCTCATTCTGTGGAGTGGCTAGTTGGCTCATTTGAACCTCTAACCTCTGTATAGTTTGCATGAGAGAATCTTCATTTTTCATGTATCTTTTCATGTTTCTCTCAAAGTTAGTCATTCTCCTTTCTAGTTGAGGATTCTGGAAGGAGAATTGTGGAGCTTGGTTGGGAAAATTTTGTTGATAGTTTGAAAAGTTAGGTGGATGGTTGGGAGAATTATGGAAATTGGAAAAGTTAGGTTGTTGATTGGAAGAATTATTGGCATGATGGAAGTGGCTAGCATGATTTGATCGTGAATGGTCATTGTTATTTTGGTTCCATGAGAAATTAGGGTGATTTCTCCAGGCAGAATTGTACGTTTGTGCGTAAGGATTATTATTCAGCCTTGAAAAGGCCGCATTCATCGGTTCATGGTATTGTTACTGAGCCTGAAACACTGGACACTCCTCGAACACATGATTCATGGCTTGGCAGTAAGTATAGCCCGGAGTTGGAAATTGGTTTGGGCTGACTTGATTGACTGGACTTAGTTCCTTAGTTTCTAGAGCTTCCAGTCTTCTTGCTAGGTTCGCTAACTTCGCCTCATTAGCTATGGATGATTCGATAGAATGGAGACCTCCTTTTGAAGAGATAGAGTTTGGATTCCTAGAGGTTTCAGTAGTAGGTTCCCATTGGATGATTTTTTCAGCTAGGTTTTCATACAAATCCCATCCTTCATTTTCATCCTTTTGCAAGAATCCCCCTTGGCACATACTTTCTAAGAGGATTTTAGTAGAATAGTCTAAATCATCATAAAGAATTTGGCATTGTCGCCATTTCTCTATTCCATGATGAGGACATTGGACAAGGAGGTCTTTAAAGCGTTCAAAGTACCTCCAGAACGGTTCACTCGGTTCTTGCTTGAATTGCTTGATTGTCTTCCTAATGAGAGCGGTCTTATGAATTGGATAGAATTTCTTTAAGAAGACCTCGATGAAACCATCCGAAGATGTAATCGAACCGGCCGCTAAGCTGTAAAGCCATTTCTTTGCTAAGTCCTTAAGAGCGAAAGGGACAAATCTCAACCTAATAGCATCGTCTACAAGGTGTGAGATTTTCATCATTAGACATACTTCCTCAAATTCTCTTATGAAGAAGTAAGCATCTTCGGACTCTAAGCCATTAAACTTGGGGAGTGTGTTGATGAATTGAGGGTTGAGCTCAAAATTATATTAACCAACCGATGGAAGTAGAATGCAAGATGGAAGTGAGGTTCGAATGGGATAGAGCCTATCCTGCAAGGATGTTGGTTGAGCCATAACCGGATTAGGTCTTGGTCCAAACTTGGGTGGACTTGTGTTTCTAGTCAACCTAGATGAGTTAGGGTCTCTTGACCACACTTGCATACACAAACACAATTACAATCACAAACAAGTTTACCAATAGTCAACAAGAGTAATCAACCAAACCTAGTCTAAGGTAACCTTGACCTAGACAACTCTTAACTGGTTGATTGTCCATAGGAGGTATAATGTAGACTTTGACCATAAGCTAATCAGCCAGGTCAGGGCAAGATTGGTGGGAGGTTATCTGTCAAAGACGTTCCTTAATTAAGTAACCACCAACCTTCGGGCTTTCGGCCCTCAATCCCCTTCCTAGACACTGATTTGGCAGGAGTCAAATTGCAACACCTTCCCCCTTAGGATAATCTCCTAGTGAGTTCGAGATGTCACTAAGGCCAACGTCTATCAGATTTTACTTAGGCTTAGGTTGGGCGTGCTTGGAGATGGTTTGTGGGCTAAGAAAAGGTAATGACTTCCCCACCTTATCTTGAATTGGGTTTTGCTCTTAGAATTTATTGTGCAAAGTATGCAAGATACAAAAAAGTAACATTCAAAAGCAAAATATCACCCAAGAATGTTTCCTAAACTATATGCTATGCATACGTACCTTGTCTCCAGCTCTCTTCAACAGTAATTGTAAAATAAACGTAATTAGACAAATGCCTAGAATGCAAGTCTAAACGTTTTTTTTAAGAAATTAACAATCACTCAAATTACTGTTGAATTAAAATAGGGATGGTGGATAGCAGATATAGCAAGAATATAACGTACAAAAAAACTTAATTTTTTGCGAGCAATATGTCCTGCAAAAAAAAAGTTTTAGTATTCCAACGAAAATTTCAACTTTTTCAACGCAATTTCTTGAAATTCTGTTTCCTACTTTCGAGAGTAGGGGCACAGAATTTGTAAGTCTTCTCTTGCAAAGCTTGAATGCTAAATCTGAATCTTGAAGTCCCTGAAACAACACACCAAACTTGTTAAAAAACAAATACACCGCTCCCTCCCTGGCAATGGCGCCAAAAATTGATTGCAAAATCAATTGAGTTAAGAATTTTACCGTGTAGCTTGTGGCTAACGGGTCGTGTCCACGAGGAGGAATGCGATGAAAGCTTTTCAGTATTTCATTTAATAACAAAGAATTCTGTTCGTTTTTTAATTGAAAAGAGAATGGAAAGAAGGAGATGATTGAAAGAGAAATTGCAACTTTGGAGAAGGCTTTGGAGAAGGTGATTTAAAAAGCTTGAAAATTGTTTGGTTGATTTTAATAAAGAAGAAAATCTGGGCTCACTATCTCACTACTCAACCGTTTATTCTTCTATTGAAATCCTTAGTGCCTCAACTTAATCATAGGCAAAACTTAAGGTTGACTTTAGAAAGTTTGAAGTAAAGCATATAAGATGGTTGGAAAGTTCACTCTTTTCTTTAAGAAACAGTTTTGAATCGAATGTTAAATCATCAAGAAGTTCAAGTATGAGATAAAAACAAGTTCAAGAGACGTTCTTAAAAGAAGTAAGAGTTTAAAAATCCAAACCCATCCTCATGTGCCTTCAAGAACACTTTCAAGAAGAAAGGCTTTAAGTTAGGCATGAAAATGATTCATTGGGTCTTTTTCCTTAAAATCAGAAGAGAAGAAGAATTGGATAGAGGTACAATAGTGAGCCAGAAAACCGATTTAGCTACTCATGGAAGATAAAGAAAAATGCAAGTAAATAACGCAAGACATACCGTAAATGAGTGGAAGAAAAATTAGCTTGATTCTTGTATTGATGACACTTCAATCTTCAAGTTACAAGCACTCAATTCCTCTCTCTCACAGGTATTTGTACTGAACTACAAATTACAAAACAAAAATACAACTTTTATACTATCTAACAAAGAGCCTAAACCTTAAAGTATAAACAAAAATTCTAATCCTACTCTTCGCTCCTTTTTCCTCTGTTGAACATAGTATTTATAGGGAAAAACCAGAGGGGTGAGGTTGTGAGAAGATTAGGGAAGCAAACGCTCCCCCAACAGCTTTCAACAAGCCACAGAAATGCGGCTAGGGCCGCGTTTTCGCGGCCCTGGTGTGGCCAGATGGCCACACCCAAGTGGTGGAACTCCCCTCTTTGGTGATTCGCTCATATCTTCTGCTGGTTTTCTCGTTTCAGCTCCAGGATTTAACGAAACAGCCTTTGATTATTGGCTTTAACTGCTTGATTTGGGAGGATTCTTTTCAACCGATTTTCAACCTCTCTGATATGCCAAGATTTTGCCCTGATTCCTTGATTTCGAATTTATTCTGAATTAAATCAAAATTTGGTGGGCTTTTGGGCTTGTTTCTCTTTCCTTTCTTATAGCAATTGGGCCTAGATTTAACAAAGAAGAAGAAGACTTATTATTAGGTTTTATTAGCTAAAAAGTATGGTAAGGTGACAATGTATATGCAGTATGTGTGACTGATCATTCACCACATGCAAGTTCGTGACAAAAAATCAGAACGCTCTTAATCTTCTCATCAGGAATGCATCTCCTAATGATTTGATCAGAACAATACTTGAAAAGATATGGTTTCTCCTAAAAGAAATACCAGACTTGAGATAAGAACTGGTAGACATCTTGTTTAGACTATTGAGATTGAGTTTGGTTCGTGACTAAGTAATTACTATGTCAATGAACCAAGACTCCCTAAAGACAATCAAGAGTTGTTCATCCAGAAAGTTATTATTAATGAGCAGTTCATTACATGGTGAGTTTCGAATGCATGAGAGATGGTCAACAACGACATTTTCTACGTCTTTATTATCTCGAATCTCGAGATTGAATTCTTGAAGAAGTAATATCGAACGAATTAGTCGGGTCTTAGCATATTTCTTCGCCATAAGGTATCTTAGCGCAGAATCATCGGTGAAAATGATGGTTTTGGACTCAAGTAGGTAGGGACGTAATTTATCTAATGCAAATACTACAACCAAGAATTTTTTCTCAGTTGTAGTGTAGTTCATGTACGCATCATTGAGAGTCTTACTTGAGTAGTAAATCACGTGCTGTTTGTTATCAATGCGTTGTCTTAAGATAG
The DNA here is from genome assembly GCA_038442645.1 of Agave tequilana. Taxonomy (NCBI): domain Eukaryota; kingdom Viridiplantae; phylum Streptophyta; class Magnoliopsida; order Asparagales; family Asparagaceae; genus Agave; species Agave tequilana. The sequence goes on along the minus strand of JAVJIF010001936.1, from coordinate 40,262 downwards.
CGCCTATAGTAAAATCTAAAGTATCACACGTTATTTCAAAAGGCTTTGACCTATCTGATGGAGAGATGATTGGTGCAGAAATAAGCTTATTTTTTAGCTTCTCCCAAGCATTAAGACATCTACTATCGAAGTGAAAGACACGTCCTTAGTTAAAGATTAGTTAGGGGTTTAGCAATTTTGCTAAAGTCTTTAATGAACCTATGTTAAAAACCGGTGTGTCCTAAGAAAGATCAGATATTTTTAATACATTTCGGCACTGAGAGCTTAGCTATGACCTCAATTTTGGCTTATCCACTTCAATTCCACTTTTAGAAATTTAATGACCCAAGATAATTTCTTGTCTTCTCATGAAATGGCATTTCTTCCAATTCAGTGTCAAATTTTTCTCGGCATAATGTTGGAGGACGAGTTCGAGATGGTGAAGATATTGATCGAATGAGTCTCCATAAACGAAGAAATCATCCATGAATATTTCTAAAAATTATTCCACAATATCAAAGAAAAGACTCAACATGCAATGTTGAAACGTTGCTGGGGCAGTGCATAATATGAAAGGCATTTGATGAGAAACAAATATCCAAAATGGACATGTGAACGTGGTCTTTTCTTGGTCCTCCAGAGCAATGAGAATCTGATTATACCCCGAGTAACCTTCCAAGAAACAATAATACTCGTGGCCTGCCCAACGTTCAAGCATTTGGTTAATAAAGAAAAGCGGGAAATGGTCCTTACGATTTGCTGCATTTAGTTTCTTATAGTTGATGCAAACTCGAATCTTCGTGTGAAGTCGAGTTTGGAACAACTCTTTGTTCTCATTTTGCACCACAGTGAAACTGGATTTCTTCAAAACTGCGTGAATAGGACTGACCCATTGGCTATCAAAAATAGGATAGATTATCCCATTATTTAAGAGTTTTAATATTTTATCATGAACAACCTCTTGCATTATAGGGATTAACCTACGCTGCAGGCTCTCTTTGGTGTCGCTTCTTCATTGAGATAAATGCGATATTAAACTATGACTGGATCAATCCCTGTATATTGGTCATAGTCCAACCAATGGCTTTCCTATGTTTCTTAAGAATTGTATTAAGATTCTCTTCTTGCCCGTCATTTAAATGGGATCAAATTATGACAGAAAAAGTCTCTATTCGCCTAGATAGACGTACTTGAGATGCGTAGGTAAGGCTTTCAACTCTTAGAAAGGGGCTCACTAGAAGGAGGAGTCAAGTTTATTGGCTTCACATTTGATAAAATAGAGTTTGATGCCCAATTTACAGCAGACTCTACAATTTATTCGAGGTTAAAGTCTTCAGTCTCTAACTCAAAGTCACAATGTGTTTCTAGTTATAATTCTTCTCTAGATCGCTAGTCAAGTTCTCATTGAGGTTAACTTCAAATGTTTGATCCTCAACCTTACAGGGTAGCTTTCCTTGATTGAAGACATTGACTTCTCTAGTCATGTCTCCAATTCATGGACCCATTTCTACGGTTGATAATAGTATTGGCAGTAGCAAAGAATGGGCACCCTAAGATAATGATAGTTTGAGCCCTTGGATTGGACACAGGTTGTATCTTAAGAACTATGAAATCAACAGGGTAGATAAACTCTCCGATCTGGATAAGGACGTCATTAATTTTCCCTTTGGAAACTTTCACTAACTGGTCAGTCAGTTGGATGGTGACTCGAGTTGGACTAAGATCACCGAGCCCGAGTTGTTGATAAACCAAGAAAGGAGCAAGTTGATACTTGCTCCCAAGTTAAGAAGTGCACGACTAATCTCAGCTTGTCTTATAGTGCAGGTAATGGTGAGACAACTCGGATCCTTGTACTTGATAGGGATTAGACCCGACAGTAGCTCACTAATATTAGTGGCTAAGAAGACTTTCTTGGATACATTAGTCTTTCTCTTCTTGGTGCACATGTCCTTAAGAAATTTTGCATAAGGGGACTTGTTGGATTGCATCAAGAAGTGGCACATTTTTCTTCACTTGATTGAAGATCTTAATTATCTTATCCATATGTGCATTCTGCTTGTTATTCATCAGCCTATTTGGAAATGATATTGTAGGCTTGTGCACCTGACTGCTGACTTATCTTTTTCAGACTCGTCAGATTTAGAAGGATTGGAGCTAGATGAAGTGGATGCTTGTGTGTTGTTGTGCTGAATGGGATTGGATAGTATTGACACTTGATTATCAACTTTCTTTCCTGGCCTCAATGTGTGAACAACATTACATTGATTGAACAGTTGATCCTCAGCCAGTTGAACATGGGTAGAATTTCTTGGGTTCTCTAATGGTTGACTAGGCAAATTATCCTTGAGCTTCTTACTTTGTAAATTAGCTAGTTGACTTATTTGAACCTCTAACCTTGTTATGGCTTGTGCGTTATTGTTCTGCATTGTTTGTATGAGGGACTCTTAATTCCTCATATACCTTTCCATAGTCTTCACAAAATTATTCTTTTCTCAAGTGAAGGACTTTGGAATGAAGATTTTGGAGCATGGTTAGGAAAGTTTTGTTGAAATTTTGAAGAATTATATTGATGATTGGAAGAATTGTAATGCTAATTGGGTTGATGATTGAAATAATTGTGATTATGATTAGGATGTTGGAAGTGGTTTGACCTTGAGTGGTCATTATTGTTTTGACTCCATGAGAAATTTGAGTGATTTCTCCATCCAGAATTATACTTTTTGAGCATATGGATTGTTATAGGGCCTTGAAAAGGCTATATTCATAGGCTCGTGATACAATTGTTGAGCATTGAAAATATGACATTCCTCAAACACATGGTTCATGGCTTGATAGTAAGTACAACCCAGAGTTGAAAATTAGTTTAGGCAACTTGGTTGACTGGAACTGGCTCCTTGATTTCTTGAGCATTCATTCTTCTCATTAGGCTAGAAATTTAGCCTCGGCAGCTATAGATGATTCTATTGAATGGAGACCTCTTTTTGAAGAGATAGGATTTGTTTTCCTAGATTTTTTGGGAGTAGGTTCCCATTGGAGGTTTCTTCGGTTAGATCCTCAAATAAATCTCACCCTTGGTTTTCATCTTTTTACAAGAATCCCTTGTCACATGATTTCTAAGAGGGTTTTATTCTAGTAATTTAAACTATCATAGGGAATTTAGCATTGTCGCCACTTCTATATGCCATGATGAGGACACTGGATAAGGAGGTCTTTGAAGCGCTCAAATACCTCCAAAATGGTTCACTAGTTTTTTTTTTTTGAACTACATGATGTTCTTCCTAATGAGAGCAGCCTTGTGAATTAGATAGAATTTTTTCAAGAAGACCTTGATGAAATCATCCCACGATGTGATGGAACGGCTGCTAAGTTGTATAGTCATTTTCTGGCTAAGTCCTTATAAGAACATGGGATGAATCTCAACCCAATGGCATCCTCTATAAGGTGACAGATTTTCATCATTAAGCATACTTTCTCAAATTTTCTTAGGAAGAAATACACATCTTTGAACTCTAAGTCATGAAACTTAGGGAGTGTGTTAATGAACTGAGGCTTAAGCTCAAACTTATTGTCACCAGTCGATGAAAGTTGGATGCAAGATGTAAGTGAGGTTCTCATAGGGTAGAACCTCTCATGCAAAGATGTTAATTGAGCCATAACTAGATCTAGTTTTGGTTCTGATTTGGGTGGTAAAGTGCCTCTAGTCAACCAAGATGAACTTGGGTCTCTCGACAACACTTGCATATACATATACTACCATAAACAAGCTCATCAATCAGTCAAAAAGAAAAGAGAAAATTTTAACCACGCTTATTCTAAAGGAGAATTAGACCTAGACAACTTCTAACATGTTAGATTGTCCATAGGAGGTATAATGCAGAATCTAACCATAAGCTAATCAGCTAGGTTGGGGCAAGATTGGTGAGAGGTATTTGCGCAAAAATTGACGGGCCTAATTAAGCCAAACCTCCAGCCATCGAGGTTTCGCCTCTCAATCCCCGTCCTTTGACACTGATTTAGCAGGAGTTAAATTCTAACATCTTTCCCCTTAGGATAATCTCTTAATGAGTTCAAGATGTCCCTGAGGCTAACGTCTATCAGATTTTAAGCTAGGCTTAGGTTGTGCGTGCTTGGAGATGGTTTGTGGGCTAAGAAAGGGTAATGACTCCCCCACTTTATCTTTTATTAGGTTTTGCCCTTAAGATGATTTAGTGTAAGTGTGCAAGATATAGAAAAGTAGCATTCAACAAGTAGGTAACCACTCAAGAATGTTTTCTATGCAAGCGTACCTTGTTTCCAATTTTCTTCAATAATAATTGAAATGGAAATGTAATTAGACAAATACCTAGGAATGTAATCTAAACGTTTTTTAAATAATTTCAATCAACTAATTACTGTTGGATTAAAAATAGGATTGTGAGATAATCAAGTATAAACACTAGCAATTAAAAAAGCTTGTTTTGCAAAGTAATATGTCCTATAAAAAAGAGTTTTTAGTTGTCCCACAAAAAATGTGTTTCTGCGGCAAACTCTTGAAATCATGTTCCCTACATTTTAGAGCAGGGGCACAGGATCACAAGTCTTCTTCTCCAATACTCGAATTCTCAACCTGATTTCCTTAACCTAAAACAGAACACCAAACTCAAAACATAAGAATACTGTTCCCTCCCTGATAGCGGCGCCAAAATTTGATTGAGTTATAACCTGCACATAGAAAATAGTAGTTTAGATTTAAAGAATAGAATGTGCAAGTTCTTAATTCTACTACGATAGCAAGTGGCTATGCGGGTCGTGATCCACAAGGAGGGACTTGCGATGGAAGCATATTGTAAGTCTCTTTTAAGTACACTAAAGTTGGTTAATAGTTCTTCTTTTGTTCTTGTAAAGAAAAAGAAAATGAATCAATGGTTAAGTTAAGAAGAAAGTGGTAAGTTGGAGAAGATGGTGCTTTTGAAAAATGAAAAAGAAGTTTATATAATGTAAGTGAAAATAGCAAATAGAGGAGAGCTGTGATTGGTAGTAATCTAAACTAAAAGATTGAAAGAAAAGAAGAAAAACCTAAAAGTACTTACTTACCTCTTTCGGTTGAAAACTTACCTTGAACTCTTTGTAAAGGCCGACCTTGTCTTGAAGGCGAGCAAAGCATGACAAATAGAATCATCCTCGTTCTCATACTCAAACTATGAATTCAAATGGCAGCATAAAATAAAATAAAAATGACTATCTATCGCCACAAGCCATTAAGGGCACTTGCAATGGCAAGGCAGGTTTGATGTTATAGGTTTCATTTGGATTATCATCAAAACTGAAAAGAAGAAGAACATAAAATGCAACATTCGATTTGAAATAGAGTAACAATGGAAGAAAGGATGAAACTTACACTGGCGTCACTTCTCGATACAACCTTCTTTTCCTTCTAACATGAAACTTCTCTCTGGTCTCAGTTAAATAAATAAAATAAAAATTTACATTAAAAAGAAAATAAAAATCCTAAGTTACAAACTAAAGAACAACCTAGCCTATACTCTCTGCTGAATCGTTCCCTGATATATTCTGATTTTCAGCTGATATTTGCCCTAATCTTTGATTCTGAATTTTGGTGGACTTTTGGGTTTTGTTTTCTCTTCCGTCTCCCTTGGTGAAGGCATGCACATTATTAGACAAAAAAACAATTAAAAATAGAATTTATTATAACATAAATATGAGAAATATAATGATAATTATGCAATATCAGTGACCGATCGTAGAATAAAGGGAATATCTTCTTGGGCAATCAAATTTGTTTTGGCAGATACGCTCTTCAGGCACTTGAACCCGCTTGGATCAGAGTAGATAAATGGAAGCGGGGTGAAGTGTAAAGACACGATCGCATCATGGTGGAAAATATGGGTATGTATATTTTCCAACAAACCTATTACAGCGAGACCTACATAAACACATATGGTTTCGGGGAAGGGATCCTGAATATTGGGTGTCTATTGTTAAACCTAGTTGAATACTTTATGAAGTGGGTGGAGTATCTGACATTGTAGCCTAACGGCTATTTCAATAGCGGCATGCAAAATGCTTATATGAACTCAATTTGTTTTTTCAGGATAAGGATGTAGAACTAGATACAAACAAAAGGGGTATTGAAGATGAAAATACAATCACGGGTTTATTTATTTATAGACAAACAATATTTCTTTTTTCCCTCATTCTTTGCATTGAAATAGCGTATTGAAATAAAATGGTATGATTCAACCTCAGACCCTTTTGAACATTTCATTCCTAAACATAGTCTCTATTCAAAAACTTGTTATTAATCAAGGTAAGAAGTCAAACTGTATTTCTCATATAGTCTATTATTTTATCCTAAGTCATATGCATCTTTGTGACCATCAAATTTTTACTCGGAGTTTTTCAACTCTAACTCTTATGCCTTATTTTTCATATTTTTTGTGATATTATCTCTTAGTTCTATTAGACTTTCTAATCTGCCCATGTAGCAAGCCTTAAGTTGGTAACTTCCAAACCTAATGGCCTTGGGATACCAGGTGAGAGAACACCCCTAAGACTTAAGGACTCGAGAAAATAAGGCCACAAAACTAAAGGTTTTTTTTTTTATAAGAAGGACCACTTTTAGGCTTGAATACTTATGCTTCATGAGGCACAAATACTCAGCTTAATTAGGGAATTTTATATATATATATATATAGTGAGTTGATCCCCTAAGAACGGTTCTCACGAATTCATGTGAGAACTTTCACGTGGCCGTCAGATCTGATAGAGATCTAGTTTTATTTGATTTGATCTATCAGATCCAACGACCCACGTGAAAGTTCTCACAGAAATCCGTGAGAACCGTTCTTAAAGGATCAGCTCCCTATATATATATATGTATATATGTATGTATATATGTATATATATTTCAAACTTATCTAATCACTTTTTGCATAAATACCAAAGCTTGCTTAGGCCAAAGCACCTAGCTAATAAATAATTAGATTTATTTATCTTTCATATCTATATATTTTCTTTTTCTTTCTTTTCTTTTTCTTTCTTTCTTTCTTTTTTAATAAGGCATAAGAATTTTTGTTTTTGAAACCTAAGTGTGTAAGTGTATAAAGTATGCATATTTTCATCAAGGTAAAAATCAAGACCACATTACTTTTCCAATTTTTCTTTCTAACCATAGAAATCAAACAAATAATCTTATTTTTACCAAATATAAGAAATCCTAATTATGATTCTCATATTTCTTAAATTGACTTAATTTCTTACAAAAAATTGGTCAAAATATTGTTTCTCTTTTCAAATTTTTTTTTTTTATTTTTTATATGTCATTTAGTCATATTAGAACCCTCTCCCACACCTATCTCATGTATTGTCCCCAATATATGAAAGAAATGAATAGATTCATGAAATCAATTGTAAAGAGGCAAAGTTACTGATACACTGGGTCAAATAGACCCATAGCCATTTTATTTACCGGCACCGATTTCAAAAAAAGTTTAAGGCGTTGACCAATTACCCTAAAGTCATTCTCGATCTTGGGGTCGTAGATCTCTACAACACCATATGAAAACAAGGTCTTTAACATGAATGGCCTAGTCCATCTTGATTTCAACTTTCTTAGAAAAAAATGAATCCTAGAATTATAGAGTAAGACATTTTGTCCGGGGACAAAATATTTTCTCATGATAAACTTATCATGAAAGACATTAACCTTACTTTTTGTGATCTTAACATTCTTATAGGCCTCATTTCTTAACTCCTCAACTTCGAAAATTTACAATTTCTGAAGGTTATCGGCCTCGTCTAAATCAAAATTTAGCTGTTTGATGGCCCATAAAGCTCGTTGCTCTAACTCAACTGGCTGGTGGCAAGCCTTTTCAAAGACTAACATATATGGAGACATCCCTAAAATTATTTTGAAAGCGGACCTGTAGGCCTATAAAGCATCTACCAGTTTGGTGGACAAGTTTTTCCTATTTTAATTTATATTTTCTCCAAAATAAGCTTAATTTGTCTATTGGAGACCTCTACCTACCCACTAGTTTGAGGATAACATGGGGTAGACAATTTATAAGTTATGAAATGATTTCACATAAAAGCTTCAAAGGATCTATTGTAGAAGTGGGTGCCATTATCACTGATGATAGCACGAGAGATTTTGAAGCACGAGAAGATGTTCTCTTTCAAATACTTGATGACAACCTTGTTGTCATTAGCTTTGCTTGGAATGGCTTCTACCCATTTAGACACATAATCCATAGCAACCAATATGTATTAGTTTCCAAATGAATTAGAAAAAGGACCCATAAAGTCGATGCCCCAAACATCAAAGAGTTTTATTTTTAGAATTAAGTTGAGGGGCATCATTTTTCGATTCGAGATTCTTCTTACCATTTAGCATCTAGGGCACGTCTTGCAAAATTCAAAGGCATCTTTGAACAAAGTGGGCTAATAGAACCCACTTTGTAGCACTTTTTCAAAAGTCTTACGAGGACCAAAATGTCCACCGCATGGAAGCTCGTAACTAAAAGACAAAACACTCTTAATTTTCTCATATGTATACATCTCCAGAGATTTGGTCAGAATAGTACTTGAAAAGATACGGTTCCTCCCAAAAAATACTAGATTTGAGATAAGAATTAGTATTACATCCTGTTTAGACCAATCAGATGGAGTCTGGTTCGTGACTAAGTAGTTCACTATGTCGGCGAGCCAAGGTTCCCTAAAGGCAACTAAGAGTTTTTCATCGGGAAAGTTATCATTGATGGGCAATTCATTGCATGGTGAGTTTGGGATGCGCGAGAGATGGTCAGCAATGACATTTTCTACACCTTTCTTATCTTGAATCTCAAGATTGAATTCTTAAAGAACAAAGATCCAACGAATTAGTCGGGCCTTAGCATCTTTCTTCGTTATAAGGTATCTTAGCGCATAATGACCGGTGTGGTTTTGGATCCAAGTAGGTAGGGACGAAATTTCTTTAATGCAAATACTACAGCCAAGAATTCCTTCTCGGTTGTACTTAATTTAATTGTGCATCATTGAGAGTCCTACTTGAGTAATAAATCACGTGCTGCTTGTTATCAATGCGTTGTCCTAAGACAACGCCTATGACAAAATCAGAAGCGTCGAACATGATTTCAAATGGCTTTGACCAATCCGGTGCAGAAATAATTGGTACAGAAATAAGCTCATTCTTTAGCTTCTCCTAAACATTAGGACATCCACTATCGAAAGTGAAAGGCACGTCCTTAGCTAAAATGTTAGTTACAGGTCTAACAATTTTGCTAAAGTTCTTAATAAACCTATAATAAAAACCGCCATGTCCTAAGAAGGATCGGATATCTTGGATATACTTTGGCACATGGAGCTTAGGTATGACCTCAATCTTGGCTTTATCCACTTCAGTTTCATTCTTAAAAATTTCATGACCCAAGACAATTTCATGCTTACCATGAAGTGGGATTTCTCCGAATTCAGTGTCAGATTTTTCTCTGCACAATATTAGAGGACAAGTTCGAGATGGTAAAGACATTGATCGAATGAGTCTCCATAAATGGAGAAATTATCCATGAATATTTCTAAATATTATTCCACCATGTCAGAGAAAAGACTCAAGATGCACTGTTGAAACATTGCTGGGGCATTGCACAGGCCGAAAGGCATTCGGTAATATGAAAATGTCCCAAATGGACATGTGAATATGGTCTTCTCTTGGCCCTCTGAAGCTATGAAAATCTGTTTATACCTTGAGTAACCGTCCAAGAAACAGTAATATTCGTGGTCATCCAAACGTTCAAGCATTTGGTTAATGAAGGAAAGCAAAAAGTGGTCCTTACGAGTTGTAGCATTTAACTTTCTATAATCAATGCAAACTCAAATCTTCATGAGAAGCCAAGTTTGGATCAGCACTTTGTTCTCGTTTTCTACTACAGTGAAACCAGATTTCTTCAGAACCACGTGAACAGGACTGACCTATTGACTATAAAAAATGGGATAGATTATCCTATTATCTAAAAGTTTCAGAATTTCAGCACGAACAACCTCTTACATTATAGGGTTTAACCTATGCTATGGGTCTCTCTTGAGTGTCGCTTCTTCAATGAGATGTTATGGCTGAACTCAAACCCTTGATGTTGGTCATGGTCTAACCAATGGCTATCTTATGTTTTCTAAGAACTGACATAAGGCTCTCTTCATGCCCGGTGGTTAAATGTTATACTATGATGACTGGTAGAGTCTCTTGTTCAGCTAGATATACGTACTTGAGATGATTGGGCAAAGTTTTCAATTCTATGAAAGGAAAAGGCTCAATGAAAGGAGGAGTCAAATTTGTTGGCTCCAAATTTGGTGATATAGGGCTTGATACCTAACTCACAGTAGACTCGACAATCTGATCAAGATCAAAATACAAGGACTCACTTTCAGTTTCTAATTCCAATTCCTATTTATGTTCACTTGTTATGTTCTCAATGAGGTTGACATCAAAATTTTGATCCTCTTCATCTCGGGGTTATTTTTTAGTTAAAAACATTGACATCTCTAGTCATGTCTCTAAAGGTTAACCTCATGGATCCATTCCTACAGCTGATAATCACATTTCCAGTAGCAAGGAATGGATGTCCTAGGATAATAGGAGTTTAAGACCTAGGATTGTACACAAGTCGTGTCTCAAAAAGTATGAAATCAACGGGGTAGATAAACTTCCGACTCAGATAAGGACATCATTAATTTTCCTCTTTAAAAATTTCATTGATCGGTCAGCCAATTGGATGGTGACTCGGGTTGGACTAAGCTCGCCCAACCTGAGTTGCTGATAAACTAAGAAAGGGAGCAAGTTGATGCTTGCTCCCAAATCAAGGAGTACCCGACTAATTTGGACTTGTCTATAGTGCATGCAATGGTAGGACAACCCGGATCCTTTGTACTTGACAGGGATTGGACCGGACAATAGCTCACTAATCTGAGTGACTAAAAAGACCTTCTTGGGTATGTGCAAATGTCTATAAGAAATTTTGCATATGATGGGACTTGTTGGATAGCATCAAGAAGTGGCATATTAATCTTCATTTGATTAAAAATCTCAATTATCTTGTCCATATGTGCATTTTGATTGTTGTTCTTAAGCTTATTTGAAAATGATACTGTGGGCTTGTGCACCTGATCAGCTGACTTGTCTTTTTCAGAATCATTAGATTGGAATAGACTGGAACTAGATGAGTTGGATGCTTGTGTTTGGTTATACTAAATCAGATTGAGTGACACCAACACATTATTATCAACTTTTTTGCCAGACCTCAGTGTCTGAGCAACATTGCATTGATTAAACTATTGATCCTCAGCCAGATGAACTTGATTAGAGTTTCTTGGGTTCATTAATGGTTGACTAGGCAAAGTATCCTTAGGCCTTTCACTTTGTAAATTAGCTAGTTGTCTCATTTGAATTTCTAATCTTGTTATGGCTTATGTGTTGCTATTTTGTATTATTTGTATGAAGGACTCTTGGTTTCTCATATACCTTTCCATATTCTTCTCAAAGTCAGTCATTATCTTCTTAAGTGGGGAGCTTTGGAAGGAAGATTATGGAGATTGGTTGGAAAGGTTTTGTTAATAATTGAAAAAAATGGATTGATGATTTGAAAATTGTGATGGTAACTTAGAAAGTTGGGTTGATAATTGAAAGAATTGTGATTATTATTAGGATGTTGGAAGTGGTTTGACCTTTAGTAATCATTATTGTTTTGGCTCCAAGAGAAATTCCGGTGATTTCTCAAATCAGGATTGTACATTTGAGCATAAAGATTGTTATGGGGCCTTGAAAAGACCGCATTCATGGGCTCGTGCAACATTTGCTGAGCTTGAAAAACTGAACACTCCTTAAACACATGGTTCATGGCTTGACAATAAGTACATGACGGAGTTAAAAATTGGTTTGAGTTGACTTAGTTGACTGGAACTGGCTCCTTTATTTTTAGAGCTTCCAATCTTCTCATTAGGCTAGAAATTTTAGCATCGACAGTTATGGATGATTCTAAGAAATGGAGACCTTCTTTTGAAGAGGTAGGATTTGTGTTTCTAAACTTTTCGGAAGTTGGTTTCCATTGGATTATTTTTTCGACTGTGACCTCAAATAAATCCCACTCTTGTTGTTTACTTTTTTGTAAGAATCCCCCTTGGTACATGGTTTCTAAGAGGGTCTTGGTTTGGTAGTCTAAACTATATAAAGAATTTGGAACTGTCGCCACTTCTCTATACCATGATGAGGACATTGGGTAAGGAGGTTTTTGAAACGTTCAAAGTACCTCGATAATGGTTCACTAATTACTTGCTTGAACTACATGATATTCTTCCTAATGAGAGTGGTCTTGTGAACAAGATAGAATTTCTTCAAGAAGGCCTTGACAAAATCATCCCAAGAAGTGATGGAATTTACGGCTAAGCTGTATAGCCATTTCTTGGCTAGGTCCTTAAGTGGGAAGGGGATGAAATGTAACCTAACCATATAGTTTCCTAAGTGGTGTATACTCATCATGACACATACTTACTCAAATTCTCTTACGAAGAAGTACGCATCCTCAGACTCTAGACCATGGAACTTAGGGACAGTGTTGATGAATTATGGTTCCAGTTGAAAACTATTGCCACTGGCATCTGGGAGCCGAAATGCAAGATGGAAGGAAGATCCTCATGGGATAGAATCTCTCCTGCAATGACGTAGGTTGAGCTATAACCAGATCTGATTTTGATTTTGACGTAGTCAACCTAGATGTATTTGTGTCTCTCGACCACACTTGCATGCACAATGACTATCACAAACAAGTTCACCAATCAGTCAAAAAGAAAAATGAAAAATTCAACCATGCATATTCTAGGTAGACACAGACCTGGACGACTCCTAACTGGTTAGATTGTCCACAAGAGGTAAAATGCAGAATCTGATCATAAGCTAATCGGCCAGATCGGGGCAAGATTGGTAGGAGATATCTGCACAAAAAGCGATGAGCCTAATTAAGTCAAACCACCAACCTTCGATGTTTCGTCTATCAATTCCCATACTTCGACACTGATTTGGCAGGAGTCAAATTTTAACACCTCATCCCTTAAGATAACCTACTAGTGAGTCTGTGATGTCCCTACGGCCAACGTCTATCAGATTTTATGTTAGGCTTAGGTTGTGCGTGCTTGGAGATGGTTTGTAGGTTAAGCAAGAGTAATGACTCCCCCACCTTATTTTTTGTTGGGTTTTGCCCTTAAGATTGTTTGTACAAAGTGTACAAGATACAGCAAAAAAATAACACTCCGCACGTAAGTAAATCACCCAAGAATGTTCCTAAGCTAGATGCTGTGCAGACATACCTTGTCTCCAACTTTCTTCATAGCAATTGAAATAAAAATGTAATTAGACAAATGTCTTGGAATGCAAGTCTAAACATTTTTTAAGCAATTTCAATCAACCAATTACTGTTGGATTAAAACAGGGTGATGAAATAATCAAGTATAGAAAACTAGCAATTTAAGAAAGCTTATTTTGCAGAGTAATATGTCCTACAAAAAAGAATTTTTAATAGTCTCACAAAATTGCCCCATTTACCTGGCCAAAGATTTGTTTTCACGGCAAACTCTTGAAATCTTGTTCCCTACTTTCTAGAGTAGGGGCCAGGATCACAAATCTTCTGATGCAATGCTTAAATTCTCAATCTGATTTTCTTAACCCTGAAACAAAACACCAAACTTGTTATAACACAAAAAATACCGTTTCCTCACATGCAACGGCGCCAAAAATTGATTGTAAAATTTAATTACTGTGCAGCTTAGGGCTAACGTGTCATGTCTACGAGGAGAGATGCGATGCAAGTGTTTCGGTACTTTTATGAAAAAATAAGTTTTAGTATTTTTGTATTTTAGAAGAAAAGAAGATGAAGAGAAGAGAAGTGATTCAAAGAAAAATTGAAGATTTAGAATATGTTTTAGAAAAAATGATTTTTAAGAAACTTTAGAGTGATATTGTTTGTATTTAATAAAAGAGAAGATCCAGGCTTACTAATAGTTACTTAATTCTAGATTTTTTTCCTTGAAAGGTTTAGTGTCTCAATGAGATCATAGGTAAAAGTTATATTTAAGAAAGATCAAGTAAAACACATAAGATAGTTCTTTGAGAAATTGAACTTCACTTTTGAAATCATTCTTTAAGTTGAACGTTAAAGCATCAAAGCAATTAAGCAAGCATGAAACAAAAACAAGTTTTTTTAATGATTAACTTCAAAAGTACGTTCAAAAGCTAATTCCATCCTCATGTGCCTTCAAGAACACTCGCTAAAAAGGAAGGTTTAGACTAAGAATTCTAATAATTCAATTGGGTCTTTTCATTAGAATAGATCAAGAGTAGAATTAGAGAAGAGAGATCAGTGAGCCCAGAATGAGAGAAATTAGCTGCTCATTGCAAAGAAAGAACAAACACAAGAATGAATAAAAAGCATCGACATACCAGGTAGATTGAGTTGAGTTAAATAAGCAAGGTAAATCGCCTTTGATTGTCACTTCAATGGTGAATTACACACTTTTTTCCTCTCCATCACTTTTTTGGTCTAAATTATAAAGTAAAAACTGAGATACTACTTCTCATAAATTATCTAATAATGATCCTAAACCCTAAAAATAAAGCAAGAATTTTAATCCTAGTCTTCGTCCTGTTAAACTTCAGAGAATGCGGTATTTATAGCCAAAAAGAGATCAGGGAAGAAGCATATGAAGATAGGGGAGTTATCGCTCCCCCTATCTCCTTTGGATTGCCACAGATCTGCGATTTTTTCATGAATCCGCGGCCTGGATGTGGCCTGAATATACTGAGTTTGTCTTTTGTCTATTTGGATTTTTCGTTTGATCTCCGATTTGACTTGATATTCATTAATCTTCATTTATTCTCCATTTAACCGAACAGGTCTCTAGGAATCTGAGTTAACCAAACTGGATCTAGGATTATCTTCAATTTAACTAATTAAATCCAGTTAAATCTGATTTTAACTGGTGTTATTTGGCCTAATATTCTCCTTTTAATTAGGACAAGCCTGCAAATTAAGACACATTTATTAGCAGGATTTAGTACAAAATAGATGCAGAAATTTAGTGATAAACATGCAATAAACATGTACAATCATGTTAATCGCCTCCACTTCAAGGTAAAACCATTGCTGAAGATCAAGGTAAGTAATCAGCTAAGAAGAGGTAAGTAATCTTCAGTTTTTCTTACTTTATTTCTTAGTTTAGAAACACACTTTCTTTACTCTTTTTATTTCTTTTCTTTTAACTTAGTTTTCACTAAACCTATAACACAATCTCTTCTTCTATCATCTCCTTTTCTTCTTCTAACTTAACTTCTTTTATTTTCTTTTCTAAAAAACTAAGAAGAAAGATTTTAGTCAGAGTTAGTAATTTAGAAGTCTTACTTAATGTTTCTATCACTGTCTCTTCTTGTGGATCATGACCCGCATAGCCACTTACTATAATGGTAGCATTGAGCAACCTAACACTCTCTATTCTTAATTCTAAATTTTTTGTTTTCTGTGCAGGGTCATGTATCCTTACCTGATTTGAACCATGTTCCTGATCCAACATCGATCCATGTACCTATAAATCTTGAACATGAATCATTGATTTTGGAAAGTCACATTCCATTGATGGAAATTGAATGTGAAACTCTACTCTTTGACTTGGACCAATTCTTGAATCAAATCTGACTCTTGAACCTAAACTTGATTTAAATCAACTCCTTGAGTCAGTATTGGTTCCCGTACCTTTTATTCTTGAGCCCAAATCAACCATTTCAACCAATCGCATTCCTTTGTTGGACCAAGATATAGGACATTATGACTCCGAGATGATTTTTCAAGATTGATCATTAAATCGAGATGAGTGTCATAATAGGATCTTACTGATCTTTATTCAATTGGGGATAACAACAATGTTAATGGAAAAGAGGTCAAAGGTGGGTTACTTCGAACACCACCTTCATTAGATTGTGTTGGCCCAAAGGCCTTCCACTCTAGTTTTGATGATGATTAAATCATGTAGTTATGTGTACTAATAATCTTGTGTTATTTAGTTTCAGATCATTAATCAAGTTATTAGTTGGTGATTAGCTTCAACAAGATGATTTGGAAGCTTTCACATGTTGATTCAAGAGCCCGAGCGTCAAAGATCATATATAGCACTTGCTCGGTGGATCAAAGAGTTTTGGATCGAGTCGGCTTGGAGATTGCGCTCTACAAGAAGACATCGGTATCATAGTTTAGTTTTGTGTTTAGATCCAAATTGTAAAGATTATAATAGTATGATATGCTAAAGTTCACAACACACACGTTTCATGTTTTGGTTTCGGTTTTTGGTTTAACCGATCTTGGTTTGCATGAATAGATATTATATCAAAACAAGTTTACATGGTTTAATGTATATTAGATTTGTTCTATATACATGCATGCTTCATCTTCTTTGACAAACTTAATTTGATAGTCTATTTCATGTGTTTTATGTTTTGGTATTTTTAACAAAAATATTTTGGAATTATTGACAAAAACTATAATATGTATATGTTTCATGTATATTGGATTTCTATCCATATGCATCATGCTTCAAAATTTTAAATATCAGGTTTTTGTATTTAGATGAGTTTTGGACAAAATGTATTTTTTATTCAAAATCCAAGTTTTAGAAAATACGGTTTTTGGTTTTTGGAAAATATTGTAAGATATAAAAATAGTTTTAATTGCTTGATATTTGAGTCAAAACTTTTATCATATGTTTATATATCAATGCAAATTGTCAAAACTATTTTTGAGGATTTTTAAGTAGTTTACAAGAATTTATTGGATATTTAATTCCTTAGTTTTTCTGACCAGAACAGCCTCTGCCAGGCTAGGTCGGTCGACCCGAACGGTCGGCTGCACCAAGTAGCCGGTCGACCGTTCGGGTCGACCGACATGCACGGATACGTGCACGCTGGCTGCTCTTGTAGCCGGTCGACCGTGCTGTCGACCGACTGAGAGCATATTGCTCTCGGTTTATTTTGGTCGACCGGGCGGTCGACCGGTAGCTGCCAACGGGAAGAATGTGACCGTTGGGCGGTCGACCGTGCGGTCGACCGGTAGTGTTTTGGCAGAATCTGCTGCCAACAGCTATATTTTTCTGGGGTCTATAAATACCCCATTTGTGAGAGTTTTTCTCAACGATTTTCTGTACTAATTTTTCCTGATTCTCCAGTGTTTTAAAAGAAATCAAAAGAAGTTTTGATTTAAATTGAACAATCTTTTTGGTGTTTTTGCTAGGGTTTGGAAAATCAAAGAAGAGGGTTTTTGGGAAAGCTTTTGATTGAACTTCACCATCTTGATTTCTATTATTTCCCAAGGATTTTCTTTGTGTTTTTGATTTCCATTCCATTAGTTTTCTCCACACTTGAGCAACATCTACTATCTCATTCTATAGGATATTTGTGTGGGAGAAGAAATTGTTTGTGGTTGTTGTTTAAACCACCAAGTTATAAACCCAATCTTTGCTTGGCTTTGTGCCTTGGGTTGTATCCCTCAAGTTGTGAGGTGATCCTTGTATTTGCTTTGTGCTAATCCCTCAAGTTGTGAGGTGATTGTTTTGTTGGATTGGAGCTTGCCTCAAGGAGGAGGTTGTGGTTGTAAAGAGAGGAGTTGGGTACTCCTTGTGAGAGTTCTTTGTGGACTAGCTAGTGAATTAGAAATCCTTCGTGTGTCGAAGGCGGGGATGTAGAGCTGGGTGCTCGAACCTCGAAAGATATCTTGTTGTTTGCGCTTGATCCATTGACTCTCTCTCTATCTCTCTTTACTTTGTGCTTTGCAACTATTCATATTGTGCATTCATAATTGCTTGGCTTGGTTGTTTGTGCATCACTTGTTAATTGCACTTGAGTGTATTGCATTAAGTTTTTAAATTCTGCATTGAGTTCATAGATTAGCTATATCACCTATTCACCCCCTCTAGATGATTTCAATTGGTATCAGAGCCTACGCTCCTGATATTTAGGTTTAACCACCTAGGAGTGAGATCTTGGTTTGCTAATTTTCATTTACACTTATTTAGTTTGCACTCATGGATAGCACTCCTATGTTTGACTTCTTTAGACTTGATGATTGGAAGGCCAATATGAGTAGGCATTTAAAATCACTAGGTCATCTTGTTTATCAAGCCTCCACTTTAGAATCCTTACCTAATAGTAGCAAACACAAACAGGCTAATGCATTAGCACTTAGAACACTTAGAGCATCTCTTAATGAAGATCTATTACATGTTTTTGATCACTATGATTTGGCTTTTGCAGTTTGGAGCATCTTGACTTCTCCGGAGCTTCAAGGATCATTAACAAGATAAAGAGATCTAGGAGAGACATGACCGACGAGCATTGCCTCATGGTCCAAGGGAAAGACTCCCTTGAGGTACATTCGGATTCTCAACTAGAAGATAGCCCTAGTTCATATTGTTATGGATGCTTTGAAGTTCAAAATTTAATGTAGAACTTGCATCTAAACTTGAAAAATTTGTGGAAAAACATAACCTTTTAAAAGAAAAGCATTTTGATTTGCAAAAAGAAATGAAGGATTTATGTTCTACCTTTGAAACGGTTTTGCAAGAGAAAGAAGAGATTACTGGTGAACGTGACTCACTTGAATCTCAAGTTGAACTTGCCCTTAAAGAAATTGAAGTTTTAAAAGGCAAAAATGATTGTGATGATATTTTGAAGCACAATGAGATTTTATCTTCAAAATTGGATTTTACTTTTAAAGATAACCTTTCATTGAAAAATAAAATTGATTCTATCACTAAGAAACTAGATCTTATTTTAAAGAAAAATGAATCTTTGTAAAATGATTTAGATTCCCATGTTTGCCATGCCAGTATAGCTTCTACTTCTTGCACACCTATAGCATGCTCCACTTTATCTTCAAGTATTGAAAATGATATAAATGTTTTGAAGAAAAGTGTTGATTGTTTGGGCTCCACTTTGAGCCATTGTGCAATGAACCACACTCGTTTGGAATCCTTGGTTCGTAAGAAACAAGTTCCAACTATGCATGCACACCCATCACGGCATACACGTGCTTCCTACGATCACCACCATCACACGTATGCTCATGTGTACACATGTACACATTGTGGTCGAAAAGGCCATCTTGCTAGATTTTGTTATGATCGCATATATAATGAAAATTTGGCAAATGATTTTGTTTGGTTTAGAAAAGGTACTAACCCCTATAGACCCAAAAGAAAATGGATACCAAAAACCACCTTTTTGACTTTTGATGTAGGTGGGAACTCTTACATCACGTGAGAGTTTTGGTGCCTTGAGGTGGATGCATTCCAAGCTTAAAAGAGAACATTTGGATGTTTCACTCTCAAGGGTAGTGTGGTGGGAGGACCACCGTGTTTTGGAGACATGGAGAGTTGCCTCTTCAGTTTTGGTAACAATCCCTTACTCCTTTATTGTTTACATGCTTTCATATCATATTTTGTAGCATGTTTTATTGTTTCATGATTAGTATGATATTTGTCATGTTTATTAGACTTATGCTTTACATGATTAGTTGCTGAGACACCCATGTTTAGTATGGACCCATATTTTGTGTTCTCTTTATGTTTTAGCTATCATGTTAATCATAGATCTAATGTACATGTGTTTGTCTTGCTAATAATATGGTTGACTATGACTTTTTGTTTTAATAATTCATGTTTTTGATTATTATGATCATGTTGATTGTTGACCCGTTTTATGCTTCATGTTTTGACTACTTGCTTGAATGATAGTTTTCATTAAAACTAGGATTTATACTTATACAACTAGTGAGCTACAAATAGACCTTTATATATATATTTGTGCTTGAACGCTCATTTGTATTCACTTGATGTACTAGTATAGTCTAGTTTTGATGATTCTTGCATTTGACTTGTATTCATCATTTTACATATTTCGTTTTAACTTCATGTATATGTCCATCTTGTCCAAACTATCATTTATACATATACATCCTTGAGCCACGTGCCTTCATGCATATACTTTTGTGGACTCATTGTGTTTACGATATGTATGTATACTTTAGTTTGTACATGACATACATATGCCTTGAAGTTTAAATCATTTGGATGAATTTCATGTTTGCTAGGTGATTTCACATTTATGATGAATTTCATGTTTTTAAGATGATTTCAATTGGTGATTTCACATCTGAGATGAATTTCATGTTTTCAATATTAAGCTTGATTGTCCATTTTCATGTTGATATGTTTCTCACAACACTTGTACACTCACCTTATTTAATGTTTTCTCATGACTTAGTTTTCATGAGTACAAATTGTGCGATATGAATTTTGAGTGTTTTAGTGCCATGTGGTTTACATGTGTCTTCATGAAAAATATTTTTGTTATTCCTTGTTTGAAGGATCTCGTACTAGTTGATTCATATAACTAGTTGTGATATTCTTCCTTGGTAGTAGTTTTCAAACATACTATATTTGTAAACCTATTTTTGAAAACCCCTACCATCTAAGGGCGGTTGGTTGGGCGACCATGCCTTGTATGTGCTTTATTGAAAATCATTTTAAACTTGAGCATGAATGGGAGGATAGGTTATATGAGATATACATTTGATCTTATTGTTGTTTCAATTGGTATCATTGGATTCTTTCAATTGGTATCAATAATTGACATTTCTTGTATACTCATATATTTTTGTGTATGTATGCTTACATTTCAAAGAATATCATTTTCAATTGGTATCTACTTTCTATACATATATACTTGTTTATGATAAGCTTGAGTTTCAACTTTGTTTCAATTGATTTGGCTTTCAATTGGTATCTTAATTCGATCTTTATCATAGTTTTTATTGGTATTTCATAAAGGGGGAGAAAAGCTTGTATTTCATCTTTCAATTGGTATTTTGTATTCCACTCCCTTGCTTTATGATAGAGAATAATAATTTCAATTGGTATTAAGATTTATGTTTATAAATTCAAAATTTGTAATGTTTAATTTTAATTGGTATCAAGATTTGTGTTTTTCAATTGGTATAGTTTCACTTTTAAATTGGTATCAATATGCACTTTCTTGAAACATTTTTAATTGGTATCATATTTGAGTTTAGACAAAAGGGGGAGAACATCCCTTGATTGATTTTTTTTAAAAAAAGAGAAGAATATGTTTTTATTAGTTTTGTTTTATTTTTAACCCATTTGTTGATGATTGACAAAAAGGGGGAGAAGAATTTGAGTTTATATGCATGTTTGTATGCATGTTTTTATGTTTTTATTAAGTTCATTTGGTATCAAAGCATTATTTAAAGAACATGTTTAGTTTTGGTATCAAGAGCTTGTAAAAGAGATCATTAGTTTTGTTTGCATATATTTAGTTTAATTGGTATCAAAAGCATGTTTATTTGTTTAGTTTAATTGGTATCTAGAGCATGTTTATTTGTTTTTGAAAATTTCATTGGTATCTTTCATTGGTATCTAGAGCCATTTATTGTTTTATGTATATCTATGCATGTTTCATGTTTAGTATTCATTGCACATATTTGTTGTTTGTCCCTATGCATGAGTTAAGGGGGAGCTTCTTTGAAGCTTTACTTTAATGCATGCATATATAACTCCATGAGTTTTGTCATCATCAAAAAGGGGGAGATTGTTGGCCCAAAGGCCTTCCACTCTAGTTTTGATGATGATTAACTCATGTAGTTATGTGTACTAATAATCTTGTGTTATTTAGTTTCAGATCATTAATCAAGTTATTAGTTGGTGATTAGCTTCAACAAGATGATTTGGAAGCTTTCACATGTTGATTCAAGAGCCTGAGCGTCAAAGATCATATATAGCACTTGCTCGGTGGATCAAAGAGTTTTGGATCGAGTCGGCTTGGAGATTGCGCTCTACAAGAAGACATCGGTACCATAATTTAGTTTTGTGTTTAGATCCAAATTGTAAAGATTATAATAGTATGGTATGCTCAAGTTCACAACACACACGTTTCATGTTTTGGTTTTCGGTTTTTGCTTTAACCGATCTTGGTTTGCATGAATAGATATTATATCAAAACAAGTTTATATGGTTTAATGTATATTAGATTTGTTCTATATACATGCATGCTTCATCTTCTTTGACAAACTTAGTTTGATAGTCTATTTCATGTGTTTTATGTTTTGGTATTTTTAACAAAACATATTTTGAATTATTGACAAAAACTATGATATGTATATGTTTCATGTATATTGAATTTCTATCCATATGCATCATGCTTCAAAATGTTTAAATATCAGGTTTTTGTATTTAGATGAGTTTTGGACAAAATGTATTTTCTATTCAAAATCCAAGTTTTAGAAAATACGATTTTTGGTTTTTGGAAAATATTGTAAGATACAAAAATAGTTTTAATTGCTTGATATTTGAGTCAAAACTTTTATCATATGTTTATATATCAATGCAAATTGTCAAAACTATTTTTGGGGATTTTTAAGTAGTTTACAAGAATTTATTGGATATTTAATTCCTTAGTTTTTCTGACCAGAACAGCCTCTGCCAGGCTAGGTCGGTCGACCCGAACGGTCGGCCGCAACAAGTAGCCGGTCGACCGTTCGGGTCGACCGACGTGCACGGATACGTGCACGCTGGCTGCTCTTGTAGCCGGTCGACCGTGCTGTCGACCGACTGAGAGCAGATTGCTCTCGGTTTATTTCGGTCGACCGGGCGGTCGACCGGGCTGTCGACCGATGGGCAGAATGTGACCGTTGGGCGGTCGACCGTGCGGTCGACCAGTAGTGTATTTTTGGCAGAATCTGCTGCCAACGGCTATATTTTTCTGGGGTCTATAAATATCCCATTTGTGAGAGTTTTTCTCAACGATTTTCTGTGCTAATTTTTCCTGATTCTCCAGTGTTTTAAAAGAAATCAAAAGAAGTTTTGATTTAAATTGAACAATCTTTTTGGTGTTTTTGCTAAGGTTTGGAAAATCAAAGAAGAGGGTTTTTGGGAAAAGCTTTTGATTAAACTTCACCATCTTGATTTCTATTATTTCTCAAGGATTTTCTTTGTGTTTTTGATTTCCATTCCATTAGTTTTCTCCACACTTGAGCAACATCTACTATCTCATTCTATAGGATATTTGTGTGGGAGAAGAAATTATTTGTGGTTGTTGTTTAGACCACCAAGTTATAAACCCAATCTTTGCTTGGCTTTGTGCCTTGGGTTGTATCCCTCAAGTTATGAGGTGATCCTTGTGTTTGCTTTGTGCTAATCCCTCAAGTTGTGAGGTGATTGTTTTGTTGGATTGGAGCTTGCCTCAAGGAGGAGGTTGTGGTTGTAAAGAGAGGAGTTGGGTACTCCTTGTGGGAGTTCTTTGTGGACTAGATAGTGGATTAGAAATCCTTCGTGTGTCGAAGGCGGGGATGTAGAGCTGGGTACTCGAACCTCGAAACATATCTTGTTGTTTGCGCATGATCCATTGACTCTCTCTATCTCTCTCTTTACTTTGTGCCTTGCAACTATTCATATTGTGCATTCATAATTGCTTGGCTTGGTTGTGTGTGCATCACTTGTTGATTGCACTTGAGTGTATTGCATTAAGTTTTTAAATTCCGCATTGAGTTCATAGATTAGCTATATCACCTATTCACCTCCCCTCTAGGTGATTTCAGATTGGGTAGCAACGCTTGCACCCAATCAGACCACCACCGAAACCACCACCTTGAGTAATATTTTTTCCCTCTTATTTTTTAATGCATATATGCATTTCATTCATACATTGAGGATAATACATGAGATAAGTATGGGGGAGAGTTCTACTAACATAGGTTTTTCTTTTTTGTATAAATACATAAAAAAATTATTTTCTTTTAAAAACTTTTTGAAGTGGAAAAAAATATTTTGACCTATTTTTGTAAGAAATTAAGTTAATCTTAAGGAATTAGAGAATTATAAATTGTATTTCTTAATCCTTAGACAAAATAAGAGTATTCATTTAATTTCGAGGTTTAGGAAGAAAATTAGAAAAATAATTTGGTTTTGATTTTTATCTTGATGAAATATGCACCTTATACATACACTCAGATACTTAGGGATTCAAAAAAAAGACTCTTGCGTCTTATATAAAAAATATTATATCTACTGATTAAATCATGTCTTATAAAGCATAAGTATTCATGCCTAAAAGAAGGTTCATGTCACAAATTAAATCCCTTAGTTTTATGGCCTTGTTTGCTTGAATCTTTAAGTCCAAGGGGTGTTTTCTCACTTGGTGCCCCAAGACCATCTAGTTTGTGAGTCACTGGTAAAAAGCTCATTACATGAGTGAATTAGAAAGCCAAATAGAATAAGAGATAATATCGCTATATAAGAATAATAAGGCATAAGAGTTGGAGTTGAAGAATCCCGAGTCACATATTCACGGTCACGAAAGTGCATATGATTTAGGGTAAAATAATAGACTAGATGAGAAATACAGTTTGAACCTTACCTTAATGGATAACAAGTTCTTGCATAAAGATAAAATTTAGAAATAAATAGTTTGGTAATCCTAAGACTTATAGGTTACTTGATTTTTTCAAGAATTCTTTAAAAAAGTTTCTCTCTTTCAAAATGCAATTTCAAAATATTAACACTTTGTTATTCTTTCTTTTATACATTTTGTGGGTGTAATTCACTGAAAACTCTCAGGATACTCCTCCTCTAGGAGAAACCTAGAGGTATAAAGGCTTGATGCATATGCTCACTACCGTCGCGTTACCTGCAAAAGTGGCTTAATAATCTCTTAGTCTTTTGTTTTTTTCTCGAGGATGAGCAAAAGATAGGTGTGGGGGTATGACTAATCTTGTGCATTGCATATTTTATGTCATATTTCTATATTTATATTTATTTAAACTCTGCTATTTAATCGATTTATTGTCTAATGGTGTGCAGGTGTAATTAATGGAGAAAGAGGAGAAAAATCCCAAAATATCCAAATAATTCGGATTATTTGGAGATAAGATCTTTTAGCCAAGAAATCAAAGGGGATATTCTGAAATCCCAATACCCGGAGAAAATTCTATCTGAAGAAACTGAATTCAAAAGGAGATATCATACGACCAACGATCTAGCCCAATGGTCAGATCTTTGCCACAAAAATGAGGCTTTTGCTGTTTTTTCCTGGCCAAATCGCGGTCGTCGGGCTAACGATTTCGCTCTTATCTCCTTCCTCACTTTGGCACTCCTCTCATCCTACAAATACTCCACCATAGCAACATAGAAGAAGATGTAGAGTAGAGTTTAGGCTTAGGATTTTACTTTAGATTTAGGTTAGGATTTTGCTAGTTAGTTTTGAAATGTATTCTTCATTTTTTTTATTTCTTTTTTTTCTAGTTTAGTTCAAAAATGAGAGAAGAAATGAGTATGTAATCTGCCATTATGATAATCAAAGAAGATTAAAGCTCGCTTTTTGATCATCTTGATCTTTGGTATGTTGAGTTTATTCAATTCATATTCTAATTGTTTTTCTTTTTTCATGGCTCACTAGTCTCTCTCCTCTACTCATTCTATTTTGATTGATTTTGTAAACCAGTTGAATTGTTTGCATTCTTTGGTTCAAGTCTTGCATTCTGCGAGTATTCTTGAAGGCACACGAGGATGGGTGTTGGTTTTTTAAATGATTTTTGAACTTTTTTTATTTCATACTTAATTTTCTTGATGGTTTAACATTTTATGCTCAAAAAAGTTACATTCTTCACTATCCTATGTTTTTTGCTTGGACACTTGGCGATGATCCAAATTGAGGCACGAATTTTTCAAGATGTAAGTGTGTAGGAGTTAGAAGATTAGTGAACCTAGATCATTTCTTCTTTTATATTTCTTCAATCATGTTATTCCATTTTTAAAACCCTAATTCACTTTATTTTGTTATATTTTTCTCAAAACCCAACTTCTACCAACTGTATTCCTTTAACTTCTGTATTCTTTTAACTTCTTTTCTCTTTATTTCCAAAACAAAGAAATAAATTGTTTTTGATAAAGTACCGAAACACTTTCATCGTATCCCTCCTTGTGGATCACGACCCACTTAGCCACTTTGCCACAGGACAGTATTGAGGAAACTAAAGCACTAGTCTTAATCTCTGTTTTCAAAATTTACATTTTTGTGCCCTGGTCATCTTAATCAATTGTTGTTAAAAAGGTCCAATAATG
The DNA here is from genome assembly GCA_038442645.1 of Agave tequilana. Classification (NCBI taxonomy): domain Eukaryota; kingdom Viridiplantae; phylum Streptophyta; class Magnoliopsida; order Asparagales; family Asparagaceae; genus Agave; species Agave tequilana. Next base: position 14,072 of record JAVJIF010001936.1, on the reverse strand, counting down.
TATGTATATTGGACCTTTTGAGACAATTATAGGCCTTGGGGTACTTCTAATGTTCAATAAAATTACATTTTAATGGAATTCCTTTTTTATTTTTATTTAGATTAGTTAATCAATTTTGAAAGGTAAAAAAAAGTAGAGTAAACCTGTTTTTATTTTCCTCAAAATGAATGTCCCCTTCCTCCGCATGTCGAAAAGGGATAAATAAATCAATCAAATGACAAGAAGCTTCATAAAATGCTTCTTTAGGAGTTAAACTTCCATTCGTCCATATTTCTAGAAAAAAGTATTTCTTTTTCATTTCCGTTCCTATAAGAATGATACTACGATTCACATTTCGAGCAGGCATAGATACAACATCAATAGGATAACTTCTATCTTGAGAGTTATTTGTAGGGTTAATATGGTATCCTGATCTCTCTTTGTTTTTAATTCAATACGCAATTCAATTTGTTCTTTCAGGTTAGCTATATGCTGCGTTGTGTCAACTATTTTCAAGAAAGATGGTGAGATGATATCTTGAGCGGTTACTTATCTAGAACCTCTGACACAATGAATGCGTCTCCAACTCCATACACATTACTTATCAATACAATTTCTTTCGAATTTATTAAAATATCTTATACCGATTCCTCTATACCTACTATCATAGAATATTCTTGCGGTACCTTCTTAGATTTTGTACGTGTGATACATGTTCCTTCTATTTCTCCAAGTAAATCCCTTCGCATGGCAATACCTATGGTATCGACTTAACCTTCATGAGGAGGGACAGAATGAAACAAACATAATAAAGACACTTACTATCTACTCTTGATTCAACACATTTCCACTGTAGTGTTCGAATGGATGCTACTATTTCCTTTCGAACCATTCTAAAATTATTTCTTGATCAGATCATTGAATCATTTATTTCTTTGAAATCCGTTTAGTTATTATTTTTACTCACGTGTTTTTAGGAGGTTGACATCCATTATATGGCATAGGTGTTACATCACGTACAAAACTTAATAATATATCACTTCTACGAATGGACTCGTAATGATGCGTCTCTTTCAAGATATGGACAATTTATCAAAACTTCTACTCGTTGCACACCTTGATCAACTACAGTACGAATAGCATTTGCGGCGGCGGCTTAAGTATCATAGGGTGTTCGTTTTTGTGTGCCTAAGCTACATGAAATGTACACATACCTTTTCTCCAGTACTCTTCTACAGTAGAAAAAATATAACAAATTAAACAAGTGTCTAAAATACAATACCTAACTGTTTTTTTTAGCATTTACAAACACGGTTTACTGTTGAGTTAGAAATAGTGAGCAGAGTGAATCCAAAAATGACTCAAATAACAATGAAAGAAAAGGCTAAACAAAAGCCTAAGTTTCTTTTCTTCTTTACTCGTGTGTGATAATTTACATAAAAACAAAAATTACATAAATAAAAAATAGAAACCTAAGTTAAAACTAAACAAAAGCCTATTATAAACTCTTTATTGGAGTGGTGCACGTTTGCCTTCTGAAATGACAGTATTTATAGGAGAAATGGATAGGGGAGGAGCGTACGAAGATAGGGGAGCAAACGCTCCCCAATTACCTCAATAAATCCACGCAAATGCGGCTTTTGCCGTATTTTTGCGGCCATGATCTGGCCATTGGGCTAGATCCAAGGGTGCGTAGTCTTTCGTGCTCTGATACTCCCTTATCTTCAATTGAATTTTCAGTTTTGAGCTCTTGATTTGATGATATCTCTCTACAGAAATCTGAATTTAATCGATTTTCATTTCGTGTTATATTCTTTGATTTGCTCTGATATGTGCTTATCCCCTTAAACTTCTGTTCCAATCCTTGATTCAGATTTAATCTCATTTAAATCAGAATTAAGTAGGCTTTTGGACTCATTTCTTTTTCATCGCTATTAGTAAAGGCATGCACATCATTTAGATAAAAATAAGATTAAAAGCAGAGTTTATCATAAAATAAATATGAGAATATTATAATAAATGCAATATCAGTGACCAATCAATATAGGAGTCAACATTGAATCAACAATCAGAACTGAATAAAAAAAATTAGGGATTAGGGTCACATTCATGTTCTAGTTCAATTCCATTGAAGAGAACTTGCCAATTTTTCAAGGGTTTGAAATTGGTCAAGTTCAAGATGATGTGATGAAATTAAATCTTGTTTATAGCACCATGATTCTTGGGTCTTGTCAATATGGCTTGGGAAAAGTAAGAATGGTCAAAAATGTATTAGTGATTAATATTCATTTTTGTATTATTTTCATCACATTTTCTATGCATTTATCAATAAAATATTGTTTTTAATAACTTTTTCTCTGAATTTTCAGGTCCACACTCTAACAGAGAAGAAGGCCCAAATTCTAGGTAAAAAGAGGATTAAAAGTGGATTATTTGAAGCCCAATCCAAGAAGCCCAACCCTATAATGAAGAAAATATTCTCCGGATATTAAAAGCTTTTATAGGACACCTGAATAGAGTCAGGCTATCAGAGTTGTTGCTGACATAATGACCAAGATGCTGCCATAAAAATGTAGCTCTGGTCGCGGATCCGCGGCAATCTCGTGACCGTTGATGCAGCGTTTCATCCTACGGCTGCGATGTAGAGGGAAATAGGGCTTGGTGCCTATATAAAGACCCCAGGGCTTCAGAAAAGAAATTAATTAGAAAATAGGGAGAAAAGTGGTTACACACATTGATTGCATTATTCTTTATTACATATCCACATTTATCATGTAATAAATCTGCTAAATTTCTTGTCTTAAATGTTATTTTGCAGAAGATAATCATGGGGAGAAAGAGGATAAAATTAAATAAATATCAATTAAATTCAGATTTAACTAGATCTATTTGGCTAGATGAGGATGATCCCAAATCCAGTTGGTTAAATTTAGTTTTTGGTGAATCAAGTGGTTAAAGTTAAAGATCAACCGAGGATAACGTTAATTACAGAGTTCAAATCTAAAGGAATAAATGATAGAGAGAAGATCAATGGATGAGATGAAGCAATTTTGACTCTGATTCTGACTGAATATATTTTAGTATTTGAATAATAATTGTCGCTCCCAGAACTCAAATCTAATGATTCATGATAAACCAGAAAGAGGACTTAAAGGGCTACAATGCTTAAGCTAATCATTATTTCTTATTCTATCATTTGGTAGGTTATATTTAGCAATCAATACGCCAATAAGCAGCAGATCAGAACTGAATATCCACATCAAATTAAGTTTGGAGATAAGAAGAGGATTCAAATTCAGAAATAGCTAGCTTCTCTTAAATTCATACTCTCTGCATTTCTCCTATAAATACCTGCAATCGCAAAGGTAAAAAATGGTAGGACCAAGCAGAGATAAATTTTAGGCCAGTTTTTCATTCTTTTTAGTGTAGGTTTTTATTTTCTTTTTATATATTTTTATTTCTTGTAAGCATAGGATAGACTGAGATTCAGTAAGTAAGAGAGAGACACTAATGTTGAGAGTGACATCGACGTGACCTTCTCCTTTCTTTCATTGTTTGTACAAGCAATCAAAGGTAACATCTTTTTATGTTTCTTGTTTATATGTTTTTCTTTTTCTACTTTTTCTCTTTTAGTTTTGATGAATGTCCAAGTGAACCTAGAAGCATCAGTATAGCCATGTTTGTGTAAGTGCCACCGACATTTCATGATGATGTTCTCCTCCTCAAGATCCCGTATCATTTCATTCTTTTTCGTCTTAATGATGTAATGCGAATGGGGACTGAGCTCGATCTTATGGCTTATGCGTTGATTGCCTCCGAAGCAAGGTAAAACATGCAAGGTTTTTAGGTAAGTATTCAATCAGAGGAGGTAAGTTTTTCTTTTAAGTTTTAACTTTCTTTTCTTTTAATTTTAGTGTAAATTACCAACACCACAATCTTCCCAATCTTTTTCACTCTTTTTCAATTTTTTTGTACATATCCACTTCTATTTTCTTCACCTTCTCTATCTACCATTTTCTTCCCAACTTAACTTTAACTCTTTTTCACTTTCTTTTAAAGAACTAAAAGAAGAACTTTAACCATTCTTTGTAGCATAAAAGAGAACTTACTAAAGAAGCTTCCATCGCTAGTCCCTTCTTATTGACAATGACCCGCATAGCCACTTGCTATAGCTGTAGTATTGAGAACTTGCACTCCAAATTCTTAAGTTCTGAAATTCTTTATTCTTGTGTGCAGGTAAATCCTCAATCAAAGTTGTCGCCGTTGTCGGGGAGGGACAGTACGTAATTCTCTTTAAAGTTTACATTTTGATTAACCTTCTTCTTGTTTTTGGTGTACAGATTTAACAACAAGGAATTTTTGCTGCAATGGACATATAAGTGACCCTGGACTCTGCTCAAGAAAGCAGAGCCCAGAAGCCCTTAGATTTGCTACATTCTTATGGCAATCTGAGTAAACTACTAACCTGTATTTTTTGTAGGTTTGTTAAATTGCATAATTTAATATCTGTAGCATGTATCTCCTTGTTTGACTCACTATATATATTTCTAACACAACAGTAAAAAGTTGATTGTAAATGCTAAAAATGATTTAGACTTTGCATTTAGGCACGTGCCTATTTCATTACATTTTCTATTTACTGTTGAAGAGTATTGGAGTTAAGGTATGTATGCATAGCATTTAGTATAAGGTTCATTCTTATATGAAATATTGCTTGAGTGTTACTTTTTTCTATATACTTGTACACTACACTAAATTGATTTAAGGGCTTGTCCTATAAACAAGATAAGGTGGGGAAGTCATTACCCTCCCTTAACCCACAAACAATCTCCTCACTCACTCACCCAAGCCTAATTAAAACTGAGTAGACGTTGGCCCTAGGGACATCTCGGACTCAAATAGGAGACTGACCTAAGGGGGAAGTTGATTTGAATCTGACTCTTGCCAAATCGGTGACTAAGGTTGGGGATTGAGGGGCGAAACCCCGAAGGCTGGTGGTTTGGCTTAATTAGGCCCGTCGCTTTTGCGGGGAAACATCCCACCAATCTTACCCCTACCTGGCCGATTAACTTGTAGTCAGATTCAGCAATATACCCCCCGTGGACAGTTTAACCAGTTAGGAGTCGTCTAGGTCTAAGGTTTACCCTAACTTAGGTTAGATTTTTTTTTCTTTTTATTTGTTTGCTTTTTGTTTGTTTTTCTTTGTTTGTGTTTGACATTTCCTGTGTGATATGACTTATAACAATAATTTTTTCAATTTTAATGGTAATTCATATTACACCCCGACCTCTTTTTCAGATATTACCAACCCGGCATATCATAACTTTAACTAACCTAGTGTGCCGGATTGGTCTGATTTGAATCAATATACCACATATCCCCAATCTTATGACCATAATTTTTAGAATAATTTTAACTCTTCATAGAGTCAATGGGGATTCACCTCCCTCGAGTCTAATGTTCAACCAACTTGTCCTCCTTATCCACCTTGTCCACAATATTTTCAAGATTCATACTCAGTTTCACTAGTTCAAAATAGAAAACCATAAATCTTAGAAATGAGTATGCATGAGTCCAAGCAACAATCACAAAATCTGATGGACTCACAATTTCACCACAAATTCTAAAATAAAACTTCATCTTTTCAAGCCCACTTGCAACAAAACTATGAACCAATCGACTATGAAAAGATGGTTGAAGCCATGACTCAGGCTCAAATCTCTCGTAATCATGACATAGATCTAATGGTCAAACTCTCCATTCTCACCGTTTGACCATTTCTGATGTCGCTAACCATTCTGTTAGAGCTGAAGAATCATGTTATTTTGGAAAACAGGATTCCATTTCAGCACACCTATTTGAACTTGCCCAAACTCTAAATTTTGAAAATGACATTGGCAGTTTGGCAAGTTATCCCTTTCCTGAAATTGAACTTGAGAATGAATATGATCCTGAACCTCAACTTGGTGATTTAATTCTACTTCCTAATTCAATAATGACTCCGGTATCTTCACCTAATTTCAATCTTTTCTCGAGTCAACATTGGATCCTATGCTAATTCATCTGAAATTGAATCGCCCATCTTTTATGATCATCATATTGAACTTGACCAATTTCATACTTTTGAAAGTCCCATTGACAAATTGGCAAGTTCTCATTTCTATGAAATTGAACTCAATGAAAAATATGACCTAGATTCTCAAATTTGTGATCCAGTTCAAATTCTTGAATCAATATTGACTCCTGTTTTGTTACCCAACTTGAGTAATATTCTAGAGTCAGTTTCAATTCCCACACCTATCATTCTTGAACTTGAATCACCAATGTTAAGTCACATTCCGTTGTTGGGAAATGAATGTGGACTTGAGTTTCAACTTCTTAATTTGGACCCACTTCCTGAACCAATCTCGACTCCTAAATCTTTACTTGACTTAAGTCAATTTCTTGAGTCGGTATTAGTTCCCGTACTTCAAGTCAAAGTCAATCATTCCATCTTTTCACACTCCATTTGGGACAAGAGTGTTGATAAAATTGACTCCGAAATTATTTGTAAAATTTGAAAATTAGATGGGGTTAAATTTTTAATAAAAATCATTCATATATACATCATTTTAGTGGGTTATATTAGAGAGGTTTCTAGTGCGTTCCTCCGAATTCCACGTAAATTCGATTGGGCTGCATTTCGTGAACCAATCAGACCACCATCGGAGCCACCACCTTAAGGTAATATTTTCTTTCCCTTTCTTCTTTTCATGTATCTATGCATTAATTCATACATTGAGGACAATGCATGAGATATGTGGGAGAGGGTCTAACATAACTTAGGTTTCCTTTTATTAAAAAAAAATTTAACATTTCCTTTACTTTTAAAAACTTTATGAAAATAGAAACAATATTTTGACATATTTTTTGTAAGAAATTAAGTCAATTTTAAGGAATAGGATAATCATAATTAGGATTTCTTATACTTGGTCAAAATAAGATTATTTGTTTGATTTTTAGGGTTAGAAAGATAATTTTCAAAGTAATTTAGTCTTAATCTTTGCCTTGATGAAATATGCACACTTTATACACTTACATACTTAGGGTTCAAAAATAAAGATTCTTATGCCTTATAATATATATATATATATATATATATATATATATATATATATATATAATAATATATATATATATATATATAGCTATGAAAAATAAATAAATTTAATTATTGATTAGCTAGGTGCTTTGGCCTAAGCAAGCATTGGTATTTATGCCAAAGATTATTAGATAAGTTTGAAAAAAAAGAAAAAAGAAAAAAGAAATATATATATTTATAAAAATCCTCTAATTAAGCTGGGTATTTGTGCCTCATAAAGCATAAGTATTCACACCTAAAAGCGATTCATATATAAAATCCTTAGTTTTGTGGCGTTGTTTGCTCGAGTCCTTAAGTCCTTGGGGTGTTTTCTCACCGGTACCCTAAGACCGTTTGGTTTATGAGTGACCGATTAAAGCTCGTTACATAGGTAGATTAGAAAACCTAATAGAACTAAGGAATAATATCACCAAAAATAAAATAAAAATATATATAAATAAATAAATAAGGCATAAGAGTTAGAGTTAAAGAACCCTTAGTCAAAACATCACGGTCACGAAGGTGCATATGACTTAGAGTAAAGTAATAGACTAAATGAGAAGCACAATTTGACTCCTTACTTTGATTGATAACAAATTTTTAAATAGAGACTAAGTCTAGGAATGAAAAATTCGATTTTCCTATAACTTATAGATTACTTAAATCTTACAATAATATTTCAAATATTTTTCTTTCAAAATGTGTTTTCAAAATATTAACATTTTCTCTTTCTTTATGAATTTTGTGGGTGCAATGTATTGAAAACCCTCATGAGACTAAACTCGTCCTCTAGGGGTAACTTTGAGGTTTAACGACTTATTGCACAAGCTCAGTGCAATCGCGTGACCTGCAAAAGAGGTCTAATAATCTTTGATTTAGTTTTATTGTTTTGCTCGAGGACGAGCAAAAGATAAGTGTGGGGGTGTGATTGCACACATTTATTGCATTATTGTTTATTATATTTTCACATTTATCATATAATAAATCTGCTAAATTTCTGGTCTTAAATGTCTATTTTGCAGAAGATAATCATGGAGAGAAAGAGGATAAAATCAAATAAATATCAGTTAAATCAGATTTAACTAGATCTATTTGGTTAGAGGAGGATGATCCCAAATTCAGTTGGTTAAATTCAGTTTTTGGTGAATTAAGTGGTTAAAGCTAAAAATCAATCGAGGATAACGTCAAATACAGAGTTCAAATCCAAAGGGATAAAAGGATAGAGAGAAGATCAATGGATGAGATGAAGCAATTTGACTCAGATTTGGCTGGATATATTTTACTATTTGAATCGTATGTTTCGCTACCAGACCTTAAATCTAATGATTCAAGATAATCTAAAAAGATGACTTAAAGGGATACAACTCTTAAATTGATCATTATTTCTTATTCTATCATTTGATAGGTTATATTTAGCAATCAATACGCCAATAAGCTGCAGATCAGAACTGAATATCCACATCAAATCAAGTTTGGAGACAAGGAGAGGATTCAAATTCAAAAATAGCCAGCTTCACTTAAATTCATACTCCTCTACCCTCTACATTTCTCCTATAAATACCTGCAATCGCAAAGGCAAAAATGGTAGGACCAAGCAGAGATAGATTTTAGGCCAGTTTTCATTCTTTTTTGTGTAAGTTTTTATTTTCTTTTTTATGTAATTTTTATTTCTTTGTAAGCATAAGATAGACTGAGATTCAGTAAGTAAGAGAGAGAGATTTATGTTGAGAGTGACACCGATGTGACCTCCTCCTTTCTTTCATCGCTCTTATAAGCAATCAAAGGTAACATCTTTTTGCGTTTCTGTTTATATTTTCTTCTTTTTCTACTTTTCCTCTTTTGGTTTGATGAATGTCCAAGTGAACCTAGAAGCATCTATATAGCTATGTTTGTGTGAGTGCCACCGATATTTCATGATGATGTTCTCCTCCTCAAGATCCCGTATCATTTCATTCTTATTCATCTTGATGATGTAATGCGAATGGGGACTGAGCTCGATCTTATGGCTTATGCGTTGATTGCCTCCGAAGCAAGGTAAAACATGCAAGGTTTTCAGGTAAGTAATCAACCAGAGGAGGTAAGTTTTTATTTTAGATTTTAACTTTCTTTTTTTAATTTTAGTGTAAATTACCAACACCACAATCTTCCCAGTCTTTTTCACTCTTTTTCAATTTCTTTGTACATATCCACTTCTATTTTCTCCACCTTCTCTATCTACCATTTTCTTCCCAAATTAACTTTAACTCTTTTTCATTTTCTTTTAAAGAACTAAAAGAAGAACTTTAATCATTCTTTGTAGCATAAAAGAGAACTTACTAAAGAAGCTTCTATCGCTAGTCCCTCCTTGTGGATCGCGACCCGTATAGCCACTTGCTATAGCAGTAGTATTGAGTTGCACTCCTAATTCTTAAGTTCTGAAATTCTTTATTCTTGTGTGCAGGTAAAACCTCAATCAAAAAGCTTGGGACTTCTTTAGGATTTTTTGTATTTTATTTTTCTTTCTTTTCCAGAAAAGAGAGAGTGGGTGAGAGTGAGATTTCTGTATTTGAAGGTGACAATCAATACAAAGCTCCATGTTCTTCCTCCTCTAGTTTCATGTTGCTTTATTTTCAAGCTTTTTTACTTTCTTGCAATTAGTGTAACCATGCTTTCTTTTAAGCTTTATATTTCCATGGCTAGCTAACTTTCTAACATGACTAACTAACCTCTAACACTATTAACTAGTAACTATTGCATAATACAACTCATGTGATTCATTGAATGCATCTAATTTCTAATCTTGTGCTTTATAAGTATTCTTTGATTCCCAATGAAGATGAGTGATATTTTATTGAAGTTGTCTGATTCTCTCTCAATGACTCATGTGTGCCTCTTTTAGTGCCTTGCCACTTTTGCATGTGCCTTGATGGAACATGATGATGGTTTTACCATAGAATGCTAACAATTTAATGCATAAGCTTCTTATTTCATGCTTGCTAGAATAATTGCTTTGATGATCTAATGAACCTTACATTATTGTTATGCATTGTTAATTTGTGAATCTCAACTCTTATATTCATTCTTATTTATCTATTGAGAGCCATGATTCAAGGAGGCCTCATAACCAAGCCAAGAGAGGAACACTCCAACAGTTGGGCTATCTTTTAGACTTGATGAATCAAGAGGGATGTATTGCCAATGAATCCAAATGAGACACAATTCATCCAAGTGATTATTAAGTTAGTTGTGTAAAGTTATTAGTTAGTCATGATATTCCTTATATTGTTAAAACTCTTTTCTTAAAAAAGCAACTTGTTTTCTCTTTTCTAAATAAGACTACTTTCTTTTTGCTTTTAAACCATTTGTCGCTTTCATCTCACATCCTTATTTTTGTTTTCTTTTTCTTTAAACCACAACAACTATAACTCCACAATCTTCTTCTTTCTTTTTTCTTTCATTCTTAACAAAGAAGAACCTTCATTTTTTTCAAAAACAAGATTTAAGAAAACTGGACAAACACTTCCTTCGCATTCCCTCCCTGCGGATATGACTCGTTATAGCTCTTTGCTACAACAGTAGTTCGAACGAGCACATAAATACAATCCCGGGCTTGAATATAGACAAATCAGCCAGCACGACTTGTGATTGTTATTCATTTTTGCATCATTTTCCACTTCCATATCATGCTTTATGTAAATAAAAATAAGCTTTTTATTCCTTTTCTCTCTAAATTTGTAGGTCCACCATTAATGGAGAGGAAGGCCCATAATCAAGAAATTATCAAGGAATTAATGGGATTAATTAAAGAGCCAAAAGGAAAAGCCCAAAGTCTAGACCAGATCTGGAGTATGTCCACGAATATTCCCAGCCTTCTAGAAGATCCAACGTGGCAAACAGACTGTAACAGAACGGCAATAGAAATCATTGGCGTAACGGCCAAGATTCTGCCGCGAAAACGCGGCTTTGGCCGTGGATCCGCGGCAAGCATCTGGCCGTTGAGCCAGCGTTTGATCTCACGGTCAAGATTTGAGGGCCTCATCCTCTGGAGCCTATAAATAGACCCCTGGGCCTCTGTGAAAAAGGGAGGAGATATAGGAGAGAAGAGCTTGTATTTTTTGAGAGAATTGTAGGGATTTTCTCTAGCTTCCTTTAGTGCTCTTGTAATCTTCTTCTCCTTCTAGAATTCTGCAAAGAGAGAAAGAGAGAGTGTGAAAGCCTGTAATTGAAGTAGTGACAACTTGAATGTAAGGATTTATCCATCTATCTTCTCTTCTTTACTAATTCTAGTCTTTACTTTCTTGTGCTTTACTTTCTTCAAGCTTTAATTTTCATTGCATTTTCTTCTTCCATGAATTGTTGTGTGTTCTTTCCATTACAATGTCTAGCTAACTCTTTCTAACATGACTAGCTAACCACTAACTTTACTAACTTCTAACTCTTGGGTGATTGCATTATTATGATCTTGTAATTTTAAGTCTCTATTATCCCCAATGAAGATGAGTTACTTTAATTCTTGGCAAATGCTTGTTTTCCTTCCATATGATTCATGTGAGCCTCATTTAGAGCCTTGTCTTTAGAACAAGTGCCTTGATGGAACATGGAGATGGAGCACCTAACTATGCTATTTGTAGTACAATTTTCTTACTTCAATGCTAGCTCGATTATGGCTTTGAATGACTAATGAATCTTGTTTCTTCTTCCTTAGCATTACCTTGAGTGACACTCCTTGATTCTACCATTGAAAATCTATCTCGGGAGCCGATGAATCAATGAGGCTACAAGCCAAGACCGAGAAGAACACTCATCTTCCAAGTGGGAAAGTATTTGACCTAACAAGCAAGACAAACCTTTGCCGATGAATCAACATGAGGCATGCTGCCCTATGAGATTAGTAAGTTAGTAAATTAGAAGGGTTAGCTAGTCATGGTTTCTTCTATCTAAAAGTCTTTCAAAAGTTTTCCTTCTCAAGTTTCTTTTCAAAGCTAGTCAAGTTTTCAAGTTCTTTTCACTTTTATTTCCATCGTTTTTCTTTTCATGCAACAAATCCACAACAATTCTTCCTCTACTTTTCCATGTCATTTTGTTTCTTTTGAACATAGAAGAACTTTCATTTTTTTCTTCACAACTCAACCGTTAAAGCTTCCATCTCGAGCTCTCCCTGAGGATCGACCCGTAATAGCTCATACTACTACGGTGATTCGGAAGGAGTAAAGTAACATTGTGAATACATTTTTGGAGTTTTTGAGCATTACTCACGAGCGTTGAAGGTTGTTTCTAAACCCTCTCTCTGAATTTAGTACACTCTCCCTTCCGAACAAAATTTTTGGCGTCGTTGCCGGGGAGAGCAATGGTTTGCATTTAAGTGAAGAACTAAACAAATTTTCTTCTCTGTTGCAGGTTACAGGTTGAAGAAACAGGAAACAAAGAACTGCAGTAACATATAAGTGGTCTTGGGCCTCTGCTCTAGAAAGCAGAGACCAAGTACCCTCTGATTTGCCGCGTTTCTCGGCCAAAGCCGCGGATCCGCGGCAAAGAAGAGTTGACTACTCACTGTTTTTGTGCAGGGTTGCTTGCTTTGCAAAAATACAGCTGCTGCAAATCTTATTTCTTGTATGTTTTCACCAGGATCCTGCTAATAATCAACAGTAAAATATTTGTTGAAAAGTTTAAAAATTGATTAGACGTTTGCATTTTTAGGCACGTGTCTTTTCAATTCATTTACTTTACTGTTGAAGAGTGCTGGAGCAAGGTACGTTTGCATTGCATATCAAATAGGACTCACTTCTTGGTTGATTTACATCACTTTGAGTAAACCTTGTTTGCATATACTGTACACTTGCACCAAATTGTTTTAAGGGCATCACCCAATAAACAAGATAAGGTGGGGATTTTATCACCCTTTCCTTGGCCCAAAAATCATCATTCAAGCACTCACAATCCAAGCTTTTAAATAAAATCTGATAGACGTTGGCCCTAAGGACATCCGGACTCAGTAGGAGATCGACTGAAGTTGGAAATTGTTTTTGATTCATACTCAATCAAATCAGTGTCTAAGGTTGGGGATTAAGAGGTTACGCCTCGAGATACCGTGGTTTGGCGTAATTAAGGCCCGTTGCTTACGCACGAATACCTCCCACCGTATTTTGCTCCTACCTGGCTGATTAGCTGTGGTCTGATTCGAGCAATAACCTTCTTTGATTCATCGAACAGTTAGGAGTCGTCTAGGTCCAGGTATCCTAGATAGCTTGTGATTGATTTTTCTTTTCTTGTTTGTTATTTTCATTTTCTTTCGCTTGTGTGATCGGTGAATGTTGTCTGTGATTGTGTATACAAGAGTGGTACCGGGATCCAAATTCTGCAAGACTTGTGAGAATTTCTACACTTGCACAAACACTACCACCTAACACAATCCCAATTATGGCAAACAACACTTCGCTTCAAGACAAGTTCTACCGATCCGCACTTCACTTCCATCATGCATTCTTCTCCCTGTGACCAATGGAAATAATTTTAAGCTGAAGCCACAATTTATAAACACACTCCCGCGATTTCATGGCCTAGAATCTGAGGATGCGTATTTCTTCATTCGTGAGTTTGAAGAAGTATGTGTTATGATGAGAATTTCTCAATTAACTGAGGACGCTGTTAGACTAAGGTCATACCCTTCGCGTTGAAAGATATAGCTAAGAAATGGCTTTACAATCTTCCGCCAGTTCATTTCTTCATGGGATGATTTCGTAAAAATTTTCTTAAGAAGTTTTACCCCAGTCACAAAACAACCTCATGAGAAAGAACATTATGCAATTCAAGCAGGAATCCAATGAACCATTCTGAAAATATTTGAACGCTTCAAAGACTTATTAGCCCTATGTCCTCATCACGGCATAGAGAAGTGGCGGCAGTGCTAAATTATCTATGACGGACTTGATTACCAAACAAAGACACTCCTTGAAACCATGTGCCAAGGGAATTTTAAAGAAAGATGAGAATCAGG
>JAVJIF010001935.1:0-49341 GCA_038442645.1 Agave tequilana | reverse complement strand
ATATGACTAAAGGAATTTTTATTACAATTAGCGAAACTAAACCCATCAATAATCACATAAACCAGTACAACCAAATGATATAAATCAATCATGGATGAGTAGCATGAAAATTACTGTTGGCCCAAAGGCCCATCACTCTAATTTTGATGATGATTAACTCATGTAGTTATAGTACTAATGATCTTGTGTTTATTTAGTCTCAGATTTGTGATCAAGATCTTAGTTGGTGTTTAGCTTTAACAAAGGATTTAAAGTCAAGTTTTGAAGCAACACGGTTTGATTCAAGAGCCTATACATCAAGACCACACCAAGTACTCAAGAGGAGTCTAGCTTTTTGGATCTAGTTTGGACCAAGTCAAGAAGATGAAGAAGACTTCAAGTGAAGACTTCAAGAGAAGACTTGTGTCTAGGTTTTTTTTGTTAAGATTTTGTTTTAAATAAAATGTAAAGGATAGAATAGTTGGTGGATTGCTCAAGTATACTATGTACACTCACACACAAGATTTATTTGTGTTTTCATAAAAGAATTTTCATTTAGAAAAATACCGGTTTGGTTTTTGGAGTTTCAAGTATAAATGTTTTAACCAAAACCAATTTAGTGTTTTATTGTCAAAAACATAGATATTTCATCATGTATGTATAGTGGATCATATCCATATACTCTATGCTTTAAAAGTGTTTAAAATATCTTGTTTTTGTATTTGGAGAAGTTTTAGAAAAATAAGTTTTGAAAAAATCTATTTTGGAAAAATACAGATTTTGTTTTTAGCCAAATTTCTAAGTTACAAAAATAGTTCAAAATGTTTGTAACATGTCTTGATTTTACTCAAACATGTTTGTTTATCAAAGTATTATACTGAAACTATTTTTGTAGATTTTAGAGATTTTATGGGATTTTATTTAAGTCAAAAATAATAAGTTTTCTATCCTTATTAGAGTCTGTTCTGGCTTCTGTCGGTCGACCGGACCGGTCGACCGAGATAGGAGTCGATCGACCGAGTCGGTCGACCGACGTGCACAATCGTGCACACCAGTTCTGGCTGGAGGGCCGGTCGACCGACCGGTCGACCGCCAGAGAGCTTCTGCTCTCTGGAAAGCCCCGGTCGACCGGCCGGTCGACCGAAGAGCTCTCTGTTCCAGGCCACGGTCGACCGGGCCGGTCGACCGAGGCTCGAACGGTCAGAATGACCGTTGGCGGTCGACCGGGCCGGTCGACCGACAGCAGCCAGAGCTGCTGACTGGACCCCAACGACTAGTTTTTGGATAGCCTATAAATTGGGGGTTTCTTGGTCTGTTTTAGACAAGATTTTTGGAGAGTTTTAAAACCAGTTTTTTCTACTCTATTAAGAGGTTTTCTCCACTTGTTTTAGAGCCAATATTTCCAATTCAAAAGGAGAGTTTATCAAGAGTGTTTTAAAAGTGATTTCTTGTGTTTTTTACCACCACATTCAATCCAAGTTTTCTCACAAACACTTGAGCTATCCATTGATATATTCATCTTATAGGAGAGCTGTTGTGATAGTGATTTGAGGTGATCAAAGTGTTTAGATCACCAAAGTTTACATCTTTGTTTTGAGGAGGCGGACTTGCGGGTTCGCGGTGTTTCGAGTTCTTGTGTGAACTCATTGTAGGGGTGCGGCCTCGGCGAGCTAGTGGGCTTACGGTGTGTAGTTCTTGCGGGAACGAGTGAAGGGACTAGAGAGTCCAAGAGTTCTAGTGTGAACTCCTTATAGGTGTTGCGGCACCGAGTGATCCGGTGGGATTGGTTTATAGTAGAAATCCTTCAAGTGTTGAAGGCGGGGACGTAGAGCAAGTGTGCTCAAACCTCGAAACAATTCTCCCGTGTTTGCGATTACTCTCTCTCTATCTCTTACTTGTTTATATCTTGCATGCTTATATTGCTTTCATCTTTACTTGCTGGATATATATTTGTGCTCATATTGTTATATGCTTGGGGATTGTTTGCTAACACTTGAATTCAACAAAGAGAGCCAACGCAGCACCTCAACTCTTATTTAGAGGAATCTTGAGAAGTTAGTTCAGAGCCCTTCACGGGGAATCCGGCTACACTCTTGTGTTAGACTTGGTGTTTAGCTTAAGAAGTTTTAGTTTGCATTAAATAGTTTTAATTCCGCATTATTGACCATTAGATTAGCTAGTCACCTATTCACCCCCTCTAGGTGATTACAATTGGTATCAGAGCCGCATGCTCTTGATTTGGGTCAACAATCTTGAGTTAAAGATCCTCATTTTATAGCAATCACAATATTTGTTTACACACACATGGATTTCATGTCACCTCCCACCTTTGACATTCTTAACATCAAACTTAGAAGGTTAAGATGTCCTTGTACCTCAAAGCCCTAGGCATTCATGTTTATTTTGCCACTATTAAAGATTCTTATTGTTTAAATGGAAAAAATATTGAGGCTAATGCAAAGGCCATTCATGCTTTGAAGAGTACCCTAAATGATGAATATTTATCTAGGGTTTCTAACATTGATTCGGCTTTTGTAGTATGGAACTCTTTGATCTCCCTTGGCGAACAAGAACAATACTATGTGGAGAGCGACTCGGATGTTGGAAGTGACGCTTCCAACGTGTGCTATATGGTCCAAGGGATAACCCCCTTGAGGTAACTACCGAATCCGAGTTAGAAGAGGATGTTGATATATCTTATAATAAACTTGCTTCATTTTGTCAACAACTTCTAGAAAAATATGAATTACTTAAAAAGGATAACAAGAAAATGAAAAATACATTTGATTGCTTGTTAAAAGAAAATGATTCTTTTAAAAATAAAATTGCATGCATTGAAAAAGAAAATGAATTTTTGAAAAATAAGAATATTTCCTTGTCTTCTAAACTAAATGATCTTTGTGAAGGAAATACATCTTTGAAAATTAAAATTGTTTTGTGGAAAATCAAAAGGAAGTTGCTTTGAATGAAAACAACTCTTTAAAAAGAAAAATTGTTGAAAAAGAAAAAGTTAATATTTCTAAAAAGAAATAGTTTGTTGATCATGCTTTACACGCCACTATTAATCAAATTGAAGTTAAAGTTTTGAAAAATAAAATAGATTGTTTGAGCTCAACTTTGAGCAAATGTGCATTTAACCATTCTAGATTGGAATCCTTGTTTCAAAGAAAACAAGCTCCACATATTCATGCACCTCACCCACAACACGCTTATGCACATTTTGCACGCCATGATCATACTCATTCACATGTGTATCCTAGAGTGTACAAGTGTATACATGTGGCCGCAAAGGCCATTTAGCAAGATTTTGTTATGATAGGATAAATTCTTTAAATTTTGCTAATAAAAAGAATGTTTGGGTTCCTTATAATGCTAACCCTCATGGACCCAAAAGAAAATGGGTACCAAAATTCTCACCTTTTGTATTTGATGTAGGTGCGGGCTCTCACAAAACATGAGAGAGTTGGTGCCTTGGTGGTGGATGCATATGGACTTGATGGACATACATTTGATGCATCGCTATCAAGGAGGTTTGGTGAGACAACCGCCATGTTTTGAAGATTTGGAGTATAGTTCTTATAGTTTGGTAACTATCTATAAACTCTTATTTTATTTACATGCTTTAATATATATGATTTTAGCATGTTTTGTTTTTATAATCATGTATTGTGCTTCATGTGGTAAATACATGTTTAGATGTAGTTTTTGTCAAAACTTGTGTATATACTTGTACAAGTAGTGAGTAACATTTGATTCATATACGTTTGCACTTCCTTATTCATTTGTGCTCACTACATGCACATGTATAGTCTAGTTTTGATGATTTCCTCATTTACACTTGTTTTTACCTATTTGTATGTTTTACTTCATGTATATGTTATTTTTGTTCAGAACTAATAAATATATATGTATACCCCTTGAGTCACTTTCCTTCATGCAAATACTATTATGGACTCTTTTTATGTTTGGGATATGTATGCATATTATTAGTTTTAGATAAAAGCATACATATACCTAGAAGTTTGTGTTGGCCCGGAGGCCTTCCTCTCTAGCTTTGATGATGATTAACTCATGTAGTTATGTTTACTAATAATCTTGTGGTTTTAGTTTCAGATCATGTAACAAGATATTAGTTGGTGATTGCTTCAAAAAGAGGAGTTTGGAAGCTTTCACTTGGTGATTCCAGAGCCCGAGCATCAAGATCATACATAACCTCGCTCGTGGATCACGTTTTGGATCGAGTCGACTTGAAGATGGAAGATCGTCAAGAAGACTTAGGTATCCTACTTTAGTTTATGTTTTAGATCCATTTGTAAAGATAAGAATAGTTGATATGCTCAAGTTCACAACACACACGTTTTATGGATATTGGTTTTTCGATTTTTAGTTTAACCGATATTTGTTTTCATGAATAGTAGATCAAAACAAGTTTACATGATTTTTATGTATATTAGATGTGCTCTATATACATGCATGCTTAAACTTCCTAGACAAACTTATTTTGACTTTCCTATTCATGTATTGAAAAATCCAAGTTTGATAAAATACATGTTTTGGTTTTTGATAAAAATGATATGACACAAAAATAGTTCAAATTGCTTGATATTTGTCTTGAAATATTTATCACATGTTTATATATCAATGCAAAATGATAAAACTATTTTTGGGGATTTTTAGAAGATTTATTGGATTTATTAGAATATCTTTTAACATGTTTTTCTGACCCAGTTTCTGACCTAGTACTGTGCTGACAGGCCAGGTCGGTCGACCGCACGGTCGACCGCACGTCGACCAATCTAGGATACGGTCGACCGACGTGCACAGAGCTGTGCACGTCTGCTGGCACAGTGGGCCGGTCGACCGGTCGGTCGACCGGACCAAAGAGCCTTGCTCTCTGTATCTGGGCGGTCGACCGGGCGGTCGACCGGACCAGAGAGCCTTGCTCTCTGTATCTGGGCGGTCGACCGGGCGGTCGACGGGTTCCTCCAACGGTCATATTTATGACCGTTGGTGGTCGACCGGGCGGTCGACCGCAAGCCTGTCAGGCTGACAGATCAGCCTAACGGTTAGTTTTCTGTTTGGCCTATATAAACCCCATTTCTTTGGGATTTTGGCTAAGATTTGTAGAGCTAATTTTCCCCCATTCTCTGGTTTTAAAAACAAGTTTTCAAAAGAGTTTAAAGAGAAAAAAGATTCATTTCATTTGTTTTAAGTGTTTTGTTATTTTCAAAGAAAATAGGTTTTTGGGAAATTGGTTTATTGTTCTTCATTTCAATATCTATTTGGTATTTTTCCAAGAGTATTTCTTTGATCAAAACACTTGTTTTTCTCACTTGAGCTTATCATCTATCCTATTCTATTAGGATCTTTTGTTTGTGGAAAAGAGAGATTGTTTGAGGTTGTTGAAGCCTCCTAGTTGTAAACCCTCCTTATATTTGTGTATCCCTCTTTGGTAGAGGTTGATTGGAGTGGTGTTTGCTCCCTCTTTGGTAGAGGTTGAGTTGGTTGGTTTGATCCCTCTAGTGAGAGGTGGAGTTGGTTGTATTTGTATCCCTCTTCGGTAGAGGTGATTGTTGTTGTTTGGCTACGGGCCTACCCCTCGGTTGTGAGGCGGTGTTTGAGAGAGGAGTTCGGTACTCCTTGTGTTGTAACAAATCCTCCTCGGTGGGAGTATAGTGGTTTGGAAATCCTTCTCGGTGAAGGCGGGGACGTAGAGCTAGGGGATCGAACCTCGAAACATATCATTGTGTTTGCGTTTGATCCATTGCCTCTAAACCCTCTCTCTCTTTTATTTGTGCAAAGCATCTTTCATTCATGCATATCTTATTGCTTGCATTTGTGCCTTGCATTATTTCATATTGTTCATCTTTATATGCTTGGCTTGTTTGTGTGTGTCTCACTTATACTTAACTACAAGAGCTTCATATAGCACCTCAACCCTTATCTAGGGGAATCAAGAGGAGTTAGTCCAGAGCCCTTCACGGGGAATTCGGTTACACTTGTTGGTTGTATTAAGTGTTTGTGCAAATTAGTTTTAGCTTCCGCATTTAGTTTTTAGATTAGCATTGTCACCTATTCACCCCCTTCTAGGTGATTTCAATGGTATCAGAGCCTACGCTCCTGATACTTAGGCTTAACATCCTAGGAGTGAGATCCTTTGTTTAGCTAATCTACATTTGCATTTGCTTGTTTGCACACATATAGTTTACCCATGGACTTCATGACCCCAACTATGTTTGACCCTTCCAACATTATTGTTTGGAAGACTAAGATGTCCATTTACCTACAAACCTTAGGATATAAGGTTCACCTTACCATTACCAAGGAATCCTACCTTAGTGATAGCAGGCATATAGGGGCAAATGCACAAGCCCTTGAGGCTATTAGAAGCACTCTTCCTAAAGATTATCTTATGCGTGTTTCTAACATTGATTCTGCTTTTGTAGTGTGGAACATTTTGACAACCACAACCACCTCCGAGCTTCAATGCAAATCCAACAAGAGGAGGAGTCTAGTGGAGAATCCGAGTCACAATGCTTCATGATCCAAGGGAATGTGTCACGCCCCGCTTCCCAAAATACACTGGAGTGGAGACGCGACACGAGTCGGCGACGCATATACGCAAGGAAAATCCCTCACGTATACGCGCTAAGCCTTAAGTAACCCGAAACAAGCTATAAATCTAACTGTAATAAATCATGAATACTGCAATACCACATATAAGCAACCACGCATGATATCATATGAATCAAGACTGGAATAACAACTGAACTGATATAACAAGAACAGGAAATAACACGAAGGCTAGAAAAAAATAAGAGTACCAGAATAGAATAGGGAGAAGCTCCAGCTATTCGCGAAACGTACAGTCTCAACGAACACCTGCACAATAGAAACAAACTGTCCAATATCTGGACGTGCAAATCCAGGGTCGTCAGAAAGCGACCTGGTGAGTGTGTGTGTAAAGGGGAGAGCTCGTGCATATAAACAGTGTGCACAAAATAATAACAAGAACAACTGCAGATATAAGAAACTAAATAACATGATAAATAACTGAACAGAAGTATATCTGATAACAACAATGAATAAAGATATAAGACAACTATCACATCTGTAAACTAACAACTGATATAAAGGTCAACTATCACAAATGTAGACTAATAGCTGATGTCAAGATGTGTAACCTAGTATATCACTAGTCTGGTTGGTTATTATTAACCTAACTAATGTAGTACTTAGCTGTGTCCCATACCACAGCCATTTTCCTACATATCAAACAATGTTATCGTTATTGTAACTACCTGCCAATGTAGTGCATGTGTTTTGGAAGAGTACCGTGCATGCCCGGTACCACGGTCTAACACCCCTGGCGCTGAACCAGGACAAGCCGCAAGGCTCTGACAACTGAAGACCACAGCCCCACACGAAAAGACAACTAGTGTGGCGCTGTAATCCGGGCATAGCCCTGACAACTGACAACTGAATAGGTAGCCAGTACTACCTTGGTTCCCCATGGTTGGAACCCACAACTCGGTACCATAAGAAGTCCTTCCAAAATACACGACATGCATCATCAGGCAATTACCCCTTTTTTTCCCCGGGTTATGATGTCTTTTATTAATAAGCAATCAATGTGATTTATTATGTAATAGTAACTGATATCTCCAACAACTGCTGATGTCAATACTAGCTGATAGTCTGACATCTGACAACTGTGATATCTGACAACTGTGATATCCGACAACTGTGATATCCGACAACTGAGTAGCTGACAACTAATATCTGACATCTGAAATAAGATACTGGAGATATAGCCACTAACACAAAGGTGCCACTAACGACTAGTAACTGGTAACTGGTATCTACCAACTCATATAAACTCTGAACACGTCATATGATCACCAACAAATAATCTCACTAATAACTGATAAAGTGATGACTACTGATAACTCTGAAATATGAGATCACCGATATCGAATAGATCACTATCACAATAGCTCAATCTCTATCAACTGAAGTAATCATTAACTAAACATAAAACACATGGTATGTCCTCGAGATCAACAAGTCAATGGATACCGAAATCATGTCTAAAGATGAAACATCCTCAAAGAACTGCAATCTAAAATAGTTCACTTCCAAGTCAATACCAACAAGTCATCCATACTCAATGATATAATCAGTTGGTACATCCAGGAACCTTTGCTTCTACTAATCCAAAACCAATATGATATCACATATCGAAGTCAAAGGTAAGATACCCACACATCTGATCACAATCCAACAAAATCAGTCACATCTAAATACTGATCAATATCCAATATAAATAACATAAATCCCAGATCAATCCAAACTCCAACTAAGTCCATATACTGATCCAAGAATCAAGTAATCCAGTCTCTAACATCATAACAAGTCCATCATCAATATCTGAATGAATCATCACTTAAGTTATTACCAAATGATGGAATAACAAGTCTGGAAAAGTACTCTACATGAAATATATCAATCTCCTCTTAATGCAGATCAGGCTATTACAAAGAACGTTATCCCAGATTAACTCTAACTCAAGATCAATCCAAATCATGTCCAACACTCCTCGCAACTAACTCCGAATCCAGGATAATAAACAACTAGTAAAAGCTATCAAGAACACTAATATCATGGTGACGAAACATCAAGTCCATAAATGTCTAACATCAACTGCATTTGATCTATAATCTGTAGTATTCCTAAACAGTCTCATATTAGTGAAGACATCAGATATACTTGTCCACAATATCTAAAAGAGTTCCGGTCGGAAATAATCACCAATAATGAATGCCAAATTTGATAACTAATACAAACTATATCAACCTCAAGATCGAGCCGAGTCAAGTCATAGTCTAAGGGTGTATCAAAGCTAGGCCTAAGCCAACAACGCTAAACTACCAACACATAAAATGACGCTAATACAAGCAAATATCAACTACATGAATAAAGTGGACAATCATAGATGTTTCATGAAGAGGTGCAAGTAATTAAACTGATAAAATATCAAAGAAAGTCACATAAAATGATAAGATCAACATGTAATGCATACCAAAAACGGTAAATACATAATAACGAACACTCACATGAAATGACGCGGTTTCGGAATCGAATCGCCGTCTGGTCTTCACTGCACGAACTGGTACTGTTCTACGAATAATCCCATGCATCGGTCTTCGAATCTCCTGTGTGTCGGGTCCACAACGACACGAATCCGAATCGTGTCCGGGTCTTCTGAAGCTGGGTTCGGATCTCACCGAACAAATTCAAAATGCTCGGGGCAACTTGCAGCGCACCGATGGAGGCTCCGACGGAGGCGTCCGGGGTCGCGGAGGGTGTCGTTGGATAGAGCATCTCACCATGAAGGGTGTGGGTGCGTTCGCACTCGCCTACGGTGATCCACGACGATCTACGGAGAGCCGGAAAATGACTCAGAGTAGGATATTTGCCGCACATGAAAATAACCCACCATACACACATTAATGTTTACAATCCCAAACATGTATAAATAATTAATAATGACCTATTATATAAAAATGAGGGGGAGAAGATACTCACGCAGGCTTGGTTGAAGCTTGCTCGGCCAATGGAAGGGCTGTTGTGTTGCGGCTGCTCTGGGCTGCTGCGTGGAGGGTTGTGATGCCATGCTGCCGCTGCCGTTGCTGCTGTTGCGGCAAGGAGAAGGCGGCCAAGGAGGGTGTGCCATGGTCTCAGAAGTTTGATGGAGGACGGGCTGTCGGAGAGATCGTGGACTGCCGAAGAGAAGAGATCGCGCTCCGGCAGGGTTCCGGCGATGAGGAGGCGCTACAAGGGGTGCTGGGGGTGTGGATCTCGCCGGAGACGAGAGGGAGGCGGCTTGAGGGAGGAAGATTGGCTGCTGGTTGCTTGGTGGGCGAAGGCCAGGCCTGGGCGCGCGCTGGCGTGCTGGATGGGGGAGCGGGCTGATGGGGCGCGCTGGGGAGGAGATCCGGCCGTCGGAGGGATCGCGGCTGATGGCTGGGCTGCTGCCGTGCTGATCTGCAGGGGACGCTGTCGTCGCGGCCAGGGGGGAGCTGCGCCCTGCTGGGTGCGGCCATGGCCTGGATGTGCAGATTCTTGGCGCTGGTTGGTGTTGCGCTTGCTGCTGCTGTCGCTGGGCGCGCTAAGGAGGGGAGGGGGGTGCGTTCGGCCTGGGTGTTTGGCCTGGGTGTTTGGCCTGGGCGTTTGTGCGGCTGTGAAGGGGACCGGCCAGGGCTGTGCACACGGCCAGAAGATGGGGCAACGGCTGTAGATTGGGGAAGAGGAGAGTAATTAGGTTATTAATTAGGGTTTGGTTTAGGTTAGGATTATATAGAATGGGTTAGTTAATGGGTTTCGGGTTGGATTGGGTTTCGGGTTGATCCAAATAGGTAAATGGGTAATGGGTTTGGGGTTATAATGGATATAGGCAACGGGTTTGGATCCAATAGATTAATGGGTATGCTAAAGGGTATTGGGTATAATGGGTTATGGAATCCAAACGGGTGTGGGTAGGATCAAGGAAAGAAGAATACTACAAACAATAATAAATAAATACAAACTATAATAATATTAACAATTAATAATGACACTAAAAATAATTAACCATGACATAAATAATCATAAGGTTAGCAATCACAATATTAATTAATCAAGATAAATAATAATACTAATATTAATTAACGACAACAACAATAATAATAGAAATAATAATTAGCAATTACTACTACCACTAATACTTATACTCATAATTAAATAAAATAATAATAACACTAATAATAATAATAAATGATAACCTTAATGAAATAATGGTAGTCATAATTAAATAACAATTAATAATAATGATGATAAATATAAAAATAATAGTAATAAGTAACTAAAAATATTAATAATGAATATTGGTAATAATATATATATAAAGCCAAAATACCATTTACTATCTTAAAAATAATTTCTATATTTAATAATGATAATAATCACAAGAAAGAAAATAATAAATTAAGTTGATTAAAAAAAATAATTTGAAAATTAAAATAAATACTTTAAGAAAATAAAAATACAGTATTTCTAACTAGGGATATTACATTCTACCCACCTTATAAAAATTTCGTCCTCGAAATTCAATAGGGCAGGGAATAGTAAAAGAATCCCAAAATCAAAGGGAAAAACAAACAAGCTTCACATCACTTCTCTGCACGTCATAAATCCACCACGCTTCCGTTGCGCTACTCTGATTCTGCTACTGGCTTCAACATGAAGTATCCACTCCCAAGAGATAGAATGAGAAGAAATAGAATAGAAAAGAAGGACGAAATCAAGATGAAAATCCCAAATCACTCTAAAGGGAGTGTTGGAATTATGCATATCGGCTGATCAAGAGATGGAATTCCAAAGAGAGGACGGTCAATTCCAAATGGACTGAATATCATAATGGATAGTATATGTATATTGCAGTATAACTATAGCTTATTTTCAAGTTTCCAGTAAGAACTAGGTCTCTCTTGCGAAACAAAAGTCAAAATTTCAACATCGCAAGTCGAAAACCTAGGCTCTGATACCAAGAAAACCTTGTCACGCCCCGCTTCCCAAAATACGCTGGAGCGGAGAGCGACACGAGTCGGCGATGCATATACACAAGAAAAATCCCTCACGTATACGCGCTAAGCCTTAAGTAACCCGAAACAAGTTATAAATCTAACTGTAATAAATCATGAATACTGCAATACCACATATAAGCAACCACGCATGATATCATATGAATCAAGACTGGAATAACAACTGAACTGATATAACAAGAACAGGAAATAACACGAAGGCTAGAAAAAAATAAGAGTACCAGAATAGAATAGGGAGAAGCTCCAGCTATTCGCGAAACGTACAGTCTCAACGAACACCTGCACAATAAAAACAAACCGTCCAATATCTGGACGTGCAAATCCAGGGTCGTCAGAAAGCGACCTGGTGAGTGTGTGTGTAAAGGGGAGAGCTCGTGCATATAAACAGTGTGCACAAAGTAATAACAAGAACAACTGCAGATATAAGAAACTAAATAACATGATAAATAACTGAACAGAAGTATATCTGATAACAACAATGAATAAAGATATAAGACAACTATCACATCTGTAAACTAACAACTGATATAAAGGTCAACTATCACAAATGTAGACTAATAGCTGATGTCAAGATGTGTAACCTAGTATATCACTAGTCTGGTTGGTTATTATTAACCTAACTAATATAGTACTTAGCTGTGTCCCATACCACAGCCATTTTCCTACATATCAAACAATGTTATCGTTATTGTAACTGCCTGCCAATGTAGTGCATGTGTTTTGGAAGAGTACCGTGCATGCCCGGTACCACGGTCTAATACCCTTGGCGCTGAACCAGGACAAGCCGCAAGGCTCTGACAACTAAAGACCACAGCCCCACACGAAAAGACAACTAGTGTGGCGCCGTAATCCGGGCATAGCCCTGACAACTGACAACTGAATAGGTAGCCAGTACTACCTTGGTTCCCCATGGTTGGAACCCACAACTCGGTACCATAAGAAGTCCTTCCAAAATACACGACATGCATCATCAGGCAATTACCCCTTTTTTTTTCCCGGGTTATGATGTCTTTTATTAATAAGCAATCAATGTGATTTATTATGTAATAGTAATTGATATCTCCAACAACTGCTGATGTCAATACTAGCTGATAGTCTGACAACTGACAACTGTGATATCTGACAACTATGATATCTGACAACTGTGATATCCGACAACTGTGATATCCGACAACTGAGTAGCTGACAACTAATATCTGACATCTGAAATAAGATACTGGAGATATAGCCACTAACACAAAGGTGCCACTAACGACTAGTAACTGGTAACTGGTATCTACCAACTCATATAAACTCTGAACACGTCATATGATCACCAATAAATAATCTCTCTAATAACTGATAAAGTGATGACTGCTGATAACTCTGAAATATGAGATCACCGATATCGAATAGATCACTATCACAATAGCTCAATCTCTATCAACTGAAGTAATCATTAACTAAACATAAAACACATGATATGTCC
Organism: Agave tequilana; assembly: GCA_038442645.1. Taxonomy (NCBI): domain Eukaryota; kingdom Viridiplantae; phylum Streptophyta; class Magnoliopsida; order Asparagales; family Asparagaceae; genus Agave; species Agave tequilana. The sequence goes on along the minus strand of JAVJIF010001935.1, from coordinate 36,252 downwards.
TCGAGATCAACAAGTCAATGGATACCGAAATCATGTCTAAAGATGAAACATCCTCAAAGAACTGCAATCTAAAATAGTTCACTTCCAAGTCAATACCAACAAGTCATCCATACTCAATGATATAATCAGTTGGTACATCCAGGAACCTTTGCTTCTACTAATCCAAAACCAATATGATATCACATATCGAAGTCAAAGGTAAGATACCCACACATCTGATCACAATCCAACAAAATCAATCACATCTAAATACTGATCAATATCCAATATAAATAACATAAATCCCAGATCAATCCAAACTCCAACTAAGTCCATATACTGATCCAAGAATCAAGTAATCCAGTCTCTAACATCATAACAAGTCCATCATCAATATCTGAATGAATCATCACTTAAGTTATTACCAAATGAAGGAATAACAAGTCTGGAAAAGTACTCTACATGAAATATATCAATCTCCTCTTAATGCAAATCAGGCTATTACAAAGAACGTTATCCCAGATTAACTCTAACTCAAGATCAATCCAAATCATGTCCAACACTCCTCGCAACTAACTCCGAATCCAGGATAATAAACAACTAGTAAAAGCTATCAAGAACACTAATATCATGGTGACGAAACATCAAGTCCATAAATGTCTAACATCAACTGCATTTGATCTATAATCTGTAGTATTCCTAAACAGTCTCATATTAGTGAAGACATCAGATATACTTGTCCACAATATCTAAAAGAGTTCCGGTCGGAAATAATCACCAATACATGAATGCCAAATTTGATAACTAATACAAACTATATCAACCTCAAGATCGAGCCGAGTCAAGTCATAGTCTAAGGGTGTATCAAAGCTAGGCCTAAGCCAACAACGCTAAACTACCAACACATAAAATGACGCTAATACAAGCAAATATCAACTACATGAATAAAGTGGACAATCAAAGATGTTTCATGAAGAGGTGCAAGTAATCAAACTGATAAAATATCAAAGAAAGTCACATAAAATGATAAGATCAACATGTAATGCATACCAAAAACGGCAAATACATAATAACGAACACTCACATGAAATGACGCGGTTTCAGAACCGAATCGCCGTCTGGTCTTCACTGCACGAACTGGTACTGGTCTACGAATAATCCCATGCATCGGTCTTCGAATCTCCTGTGTGTCGAGTCCACAACGACATGAATCCGAATCGTGTCCGGGTCTTCTGAAGCTGGGTTCGGATCTCACCGAACAAATTCGAAATGCTCGGGGCAACTTGCGGCGCACCGATGGAGGCTCCGACGGAGGCGTCCGGGGTCGCGGAGGGTGTCGTTGGATAGAGCATCTCACCATGAAGGGTGTGGGTGCGTTCGCACTCGCCTACGGTGATCCACGGCGATCCACGGAGAGCCGGAAAATGACTCGGAGTAGGATATTTGCCGCACATGAAATAACCCACCATACACACATTAATGTTTACAATCCCAAACATGTATAAATAATTAATAATGACCTATTATATGAAAAATGAGGGGGAGAAGATACTCACGCAGGCTTGGTTGAAGCTTGCTCGGCCAATGGAAGGGCTGTTGTGTTGCGGCTGCTCTGGGCTGCTGCGTGGAGGGTTGTGATGCCATGTTGCCACTGCCGTTGCTGCTGTTGCGGCAAGGAGAAGGCGGCCAAGGAGGGTGTGCCATGGTCTCGGAAGCTTGATGGAGGACGGGCTGTCGGAGAGATCGTGGACTGCCGAAGAGAAGAGATCGCGCTCCGACAGGGTTCCGGCGATGAGGAGGCGCTGCAAGGGGTGCTGGGGGTGTGGATCTCGCCGGAGACGAGAGGGAGGCGGCCTGTGGGAGGAAGATGGGCTGCTGGTTGCTTGGTGGGCGAAGGCCAGGCCTGGGCGCGCGCTGGCGTGCTGGATGGGGGTGCGGGCTGATGGGGCGCGCTGGGGAGGAGATCCGGCCGTCGGAGGGATCGCGGCTGATGGCTGGGCTACTGCCGTGCTGATCTGCAGGGGGCGCTGTCGTCGCGGCCAGGGGGGAGCTGTGCCCTGCTGGGTGCGGCCATGGCCTGGATGTGCAGATTCTTGGCGCTGGTTGGTGTTGCGCTTGCTGCTGCTGTCGCTGGGCGCGCCAAGGAGGGGAGGGGGTGCGTTCGGCCTGGGTTTTGGCCTGGGCGTTTGTGCGGCTGTAAAGGGGACCGGCCAGGGCTGTGCACACGGCCAGAAGATGGGGCAGCGGCTGTAGATTGGGGAAGAGGAGAGTAATTAGGTTATTAATTAGGGTTTGGTTTAGGTTAGGATTATATAGAATGGGTTAGTTAATGGGTTCGGGTTGGATTGGGTTTCGGGTTGATCCAAATAGGTAAATGGGTAATGGGCTTGGGGTTATATTGGATATAGGCAACGGGTTTGGATCCAATAGATTAATGGGTATGCTAAAGGGTATTGGGTATAATGGGTTATGGAATCCAAACGGGTATGGGTAGGATCAAGGAAAGAAGAATACTACAAACAATAATAAATAAATACAAACTATAATAATATTAACAATTAATAATGACACTAAAAATAATTAACCATGACATAAATAATCATAAGGTTAGCAATCACAATATTAATTAATCAAGATAAATAATAATACTAATATTAATTAACGACAACAACAATAATAATAGAAATAATAATTAGCAATTACTACTACCACTAATCTTATACTCATAATTAAATAAAATAATAATAACACTAATAATAATAATAAATGATAACCTTAATGAAATAATGGTAGTCATAATTAAATAACAATTAATAATAATGATGATAAATATAAAAATAATAGTAATAAGTAACTAAAAATATTAATAATGAATATTGGTAATAATATATATATAAAGCCAAAATACCATTTAGTATCTTAAAAATAATTTCTATATTTAATAATGATAATAATCACAAGAAAGAAAATAATAAATTAAGTTGATTAAAAAAATAATTTGAAAATTAAAATAAATACTTTAAGAAAATAAAAATACAGTATTTCTAACTAGGGATATTACAGAATGACTCCCTTGAGGTACAATCAGAATCTCAACTTGATAGTTTTGATGCTAGTTCTTCATGTGATGGGAATATTGATGCCTATGCTTTGAATGAAGAACTATCTATTGTTTGTGAAAAATTGATAGAAAAATATAATGTTTTGAAAAAGAAAAGTCTAGGAATTGTTAATGAAAATAAAAATTTGCATTCTAGACTTGATTTGGTTTTACAAGAGAAAGAGGAGATTTCTAATGAAAGGGATTCATTGAAATCTCAACTTGATCTTATTTTAAAAGAAAATAAGATTTTGAAAAATAGAAATGATTGTAATGATGTTTTGAAAAACAATGAGGTTTTATCTTCAAAACTTGATTTTGTTTTAAAAAATAACCATTCCTTGAAAAATGAAATCGATTTCATTACAAAAGAGTTAGAAATTTGTTTAAATAAAAATAAATCTTTGAAAAATGATATTGATGCTCATGTTTGCCATGCTAGGGTAGTTTCACCTAGATCACCCTTGCTTGCTCCACTTCTTCTATAATTAAAAATGATATAAATTTGTTAAAGAAGAGTGTTGATTGTTTGGGCTCCACTTTGAGCCATTGTGCCATGAACCATACACGCTTGGAATCCTTGGTTCGAAAGAAACAAGTTCCATCTTTTCATGCACACCCTCCACGGCATACACATGCTTCTCACGGTCACCACCTTCCCACCATGTATGCTCATGTGTACACTTGTACACATTGTGGACGTAAGGGCCACCTTACTAAATTTTGCTTTGATCGTATACATGATTGTAATTTAGCAAATAATTTTGTTTGGGTTAGAGAAGGGACTAACCCCCTTGACCCAAAAGAGTGTGGGTACCAAAGATCACCCCTCTTGTTTATGATGTAGGTGTGGTCTCTCACATGACGTGAGAGTAGCGGTACCTTTGAAGTGGATGCGTTCCGAGCTTCATGGAAATCATTTGGATGCATCACTTTCAAGGGAATTTGGTGGAGAGGACCACCATGTTTTGGAGACAAGGAGAGTTGCTTCTTCGATTTTGGTGACAATCCTTTACTCCCGTTTTTATTTACATGCTTTTCATATTCATTGTTTATAGCATGTTTTGTTGTTTATAGATTATTTTAAAAATGCCATGATTATTAGTTTCTTGACATGCATGTATAGCCTTTAAGACACCCATGTTTAATATGGACTATTTTTTTGTGTTCTCACCTTTGTTTAGCTATCATGTTTATCATAGCTCTAATAACATGTGGATTTTCATAATGATCATGTTTATGTTTATCATGTTTTATGCTTCATGATTTGAATTTATGTTTAAATGTTAGTTTTCATTAAGACTAGGATTTATACTTGTACATATAGTGGGCCACAAATAAATTTATATATGTTTGTGCTTGAATGCTTATTTGTTCCCATTAGATGTGCTAGTATAGTCTAGTTTTGATGATTCATGCATTTTAAACTTGTATTCCTACTTTTGAATTTGTTTTATGAGTTTTCATTTCATGTATATGTTTATTTTGCCAAACTTTAAGATATACATGTATACCCCTTGAGTCATTTGCTTTTCATGCAAATCTTTATTTATGGACTCAATTGTGTTTGGGGATATGTATGTATACTTCTTGTGTTGACAAATCATACATATACCTTGAAATGAAATTTGTTTTAATGAAAATTTAGTTATTCATGTTTTCGTGTATTTATGTTTAAACTTCATGTATATGTCTATCTTCTCCAAACTATTAGATATACATGTATATTCTTTTGAGCCACGTGCCTTCATGTATACATTTTGTGGACTCATTGTGTTTAGGGATATGTATGTATACTTTAGTGTGTATAGGACATACATATACCTTGAAGATTAAATAGTTTTGATGATTTTCCATGTTTTAAGGAATATTGAGCTTAATTGCATATTTTCATGTTGCCATGATTCACATAACACTTGTACACTCACTTCTTTTAAATGTTTCTCATGATTATGTTTTCATGAGTATGTATGGGCTTTATGAATTTTGAGTGTTTAGTGCCATGTGATTTACATGTGTTTTCATGAAATATAATTGTTTTATTCCTTTGCTTGAAGGATTTCGTACTAGTTTAGAAGTTTTTCATTTAACTAGTTCGGATTCTTCGTTATGGTAGAGTTTTTCAAACATTCAATATTTTCAAATCTATTTTGAAAACCCCTACCTTCCTACGGGCGGTTGGATGGGAGTCCATGCCTTGTATGTTTATATTGAAAATCATTTTAAACTTGTGCATGAGATGGGAGGATAGGATTATGAGCTATACATTTGATATTATTGTTGTTTCAATTGGTATCATTGGATTCTTTCAATTGGTATCAATTTTGTCCTTTTTTGTATACTCATATGTTTGTATGTATGTATGCTTTCAATTCCAATAGTATCAATTTCGATTGGTATTAAATTTTTCATACATATATATATTTTGTTTATGCTAAGCTTGTATGTTTAAATGAATATCATGTTTCAATTGATTAGTTTTCAATTGGTATCCTTAAACAAGCTTATGCATGTTTTTAGTTGGTTTTCATAAAGGGGGAGAAAACTCATATTTTAGTTTTCAATTGGTATTTTGTTCCCTTACTTTATGATAGAAAATAATAATTTCAATTGATATCATATGTTTAAAATGAACAATTATTTCAATTGGTATCAAGATATTTGTTTTTATTTTTTAAATTGGTATCAAGAGGCACTTCATTGACATATTTTTTAATTGGTATCATGTTTAATGTCACCCCTTATTGACTTTGTTTTGTTTTAGACAAAAAGGGTCAAAACATTGTTTTTTTATTATTTTGTTTTTTACCCTTTTGTTGATTCTTTGTTTCGAACAAAATGGGGAGAAAAATTTATTGTTTTGATTTTTACCCCTTTATTGATGATTGACAAAAGGGGGAGAAAGATTTTGAGTTTGAGTTTTATATGCATATTTATGTTTTGCATATATTAAGTTTAATTGATATCTAGAGCATGTTTATTTGTTTTTGAAAATTTCATTGGTATCTAGAGCCTTTTATTGTTTATGCATATCTATGCATGTTTCATGTTTCATAATTCATTGCATATTTATATTTCTTTGTTTATGCATGAGTTAAGGGGGAGCTTCTTTGAAGCTTAACTTTAATCCATGCATATATAACTCCATGAGTTTTGTCATCATCAAAAAGGGGGAGATTGTTGGCCCGGAGGCCTTCCTCTCTAGTTTTAATGATGATTAACTCATGTAGTTATGTTTACTAATAATCTTGTGATTTTAGTTTCAGATCATGTAACAAGATATTAGTTGGTGATTGCTTCAAAAAGAAGAGTTTGGAAGCTTTCACTTGGTGATTCCAGAGCCCGAGCATCAAGATCATACATAGCCTCGCTCGTGGATCTCGTTTTGGATCGAGTCGACTTGAAGATGGAAGATCGTCAAGAAGACTTAGGTATCCTAGTTTAGTTTATGTTTTAGATCCATTTGTAAAGATAAGAATAGTTGATATGCTCAAGTTCACAACACACACGTTTTATGGATATTGGTTTTTCGGTTTTTAGTTTAACCGATATTTGTTTTCATGAATAGTAGATCAAAACAAGTTTACATGGTTTTTATGTATATTAGATGTGCTCTATATACATGCATGCTTAAACTTCTTAGACAAACTTATTTTGACTTTCCTATTCATGTATTGAAAAATCCAAGTTTGATAAAATACATGTTTTGGTTTTTGATAAAAATGATATGACACAAAAATAGTTCAAATTGCTTGATATTTGTCTTGAAATATTTATCACATGTTTATATATCAATGCAAAATGATAAAACTATTTTTGGGGATTTTTAGAAGATTTATTGGATTTATTAGAATATCTTTTAACATGTTTTTCTGACCCAGTTTCTGACCCAGTACTGTGCTGACAGGCCAGGTCGGTCGACTGCACGGTCGACCGATCTAGGATACGGTTGACCGGGCGGTCGACCGACGTGCACAGAGCTGTGCACGTCTGCTGGCAACGTGGGCCGGTCGACCGGTCAGTCGACTGGACCAGAGAGCCTTGCTCTCTGTATCTGGGCGGTCGACCGGGCGGTCGACCGGACCAGAGAGCTTTGCTCTCTCTATCTTGGCGGTCGACCGGGTTCCTCCAACGGTCATATTTATGACCGTTGGCGGTCGACCGGGCGATCGACCGCAAGCCTGTCAGGCTGGCAGATCAGCCTAACGGCTAGTTTTCTGTTTGGCCTATATAAACCCCATTTCTTTGGGATTTGGCTAAGATTTTTAGAGCTAATTTTTTCCCATTCTCTGGTTTTAAAAACAAGTTTTCAAAAGAGTTTAAAGAGCAAAAAGATTCATTTCATTTATTTTAAGTCTTTTGTTATTTTCAAAGAAAATAGGTTTTGGGAAATTGGTTTATTGTTCTTCATTTCAATATCTATTTGGTATTTCCCAAGAGTATTTCTTTGATCAAAACACTTGTTTTCCACACTTGAGCTTATTATCTATCCTATTCTATTAGGATCTTTTGTTTGTGGAAAAGAGAGATTGTTTGAGGTTGTTGAAGCCTCCTAGTTGTAAACCCTCCTTATATTTGTGTATCCCTCTTTGGTAGAGGTTGATTGGAGTGGTGTTTGCTCCCTCTTTGGTAGAGGTTGAGTTGGTTGGTTTGCTCCCTCTAGTGAGAGGTGGAGTTGGTTGTATTTGTATCCCTCTTCGGTAGAGGTGATTGTTGTTGTTTGGCTACGGGCCTACCCCTCGGTTGTGAGGCGGTGTTTGAGAGAGGAGTTCGGTACTCCTTGTGTTGTAACAAATCCTCCTCGGTGGAGGTTCCCTCGGTGGGAGTATAGTGGATTGGAAATCCTTCTCGGTGAAGGCGGGGACGTAGAGCTAGGGGCTCGAACCTCGAAACATATCATTGTGTTTGCGTTTGATCCATTGCCTCTAAACCCTCTCTCTCTTTTATTTGTGCAAAACATCTTTCATTCATTCATATCTTATTGCTTGCATTTGTGCCTTGCATTATTTCATATTGTTCATCTTTATATTCTTGGCTTGTTTGTGTGTGCCTCACTTATACTTAACCACAAGAGCTTCATATAGCACCTCAACCCTTATCTAGGGGAATCAAGAGGAGTTAGTCCAGAGCCCTTCACGGGGAATTCGGCTACACTTGTTGGTTGTATTAAGTGTTTGTGCAAATTAGTTTTAGCTTCCGCATTTAGTTTTTAGATTAGCATTGTCACCTATTCACCCCCCTCTAGGTGATTTCAGTTTGTTTTTAGATGAAAATAAAATTTTTTAATTTGAAGTTTTTGAGCTTCATTGATAATCTTCATGGAAAATGCTAATTACATGATTCTTGTACACTCACACTTCAGTTGTTTATTCATGACTTTGTTTCATGATTATTTTTGAGCCTTATAGATTTCGAGTATCAACCTTTATGTATTTAGTATGTTTCATGATAAACATATGATTTGGTTTCATGTTTTGAAGGATCTTTAACTAGTTTTTCAAAAATTAATTTAACTAGTTATTTATTCTTCATTGGGTAGTGTTTTCAATAAAAATATTTTTAAACTCTAGTTTTTGAAAACCCCTACCAACCCCGTTAAGGGCGGACGGATGGGAGACCATGCCTTGTATGCTCAAATTACATATCTTTTATCTTGTGTGTGTAAAGGGTGGTTTATTATGAGTTATATATTTGTTTTACATCATATTTTCAATTGGTATCACAATTGACATTTTTTTGTATATACTCATATTTTGTTTTCTATATATGTATGCTTCATTTCATCTAATATCAATTTCTATTGGTATTTTCATTTTCATACATATATATGATTTATTTGTGCTTAAGTTACAAGATATTTACATATTTAAAGCACAAAGTATGTTTAAGCTAAGCTAAATTCAAATCTTGATTTTCAATTGATTTCTCAATTGTATTTCTTATTTAAGCTTATGCTTTATCTTCAATTGATTTTTTTTTTACAATTGGTATTTTTATTGATATCAAAATGTACAATATATTTCAATTGGTATCTATTGATCTACTTATTTCAATTGGTATTCATGAAAATTTAAATTGGTATCAAAATGTAAAATATTTTCTGTCATTGGTATCTCAAAAAATTTTGTTTATTTACAAAGGTATCTCAAAATGTGTTTTATTATATTAAGTAAAATTCAAAATTTGTTTAAGTAATTATCAAAAATTTGATTTAAAAATGTTTTGATATGATTGACTATATGCAAGGGGAGCTTAAAATCTCTTCTACATATAGATTCATGTTGAGTGTATCTTATATTGAGGAGCTTGACAACTCTTCTTTATGCGATACATGTGTGTAAGGGGAGCTTCACATCTCCTCTTATGCATTGCATATTATGCGTTATGTGAGTTAGGGCTTGTCATCCCTTCTTCATGTAATGCATGTATGTACGGGAGCTAACTTCACGTCTCTCTCTTCATGAATGTATATCGCATATATCTCTTTATTGGTTGATTTGATTTCACCCCTTATTGATCTTTTTTGTTTCGGATAAAAAGCGGGAGAACATTATTTTGTGTTTACTTTAACCCCTTTATTGATGATTGACAAAAAGAGGGAGAAGTATTTTAGTATATATGCATGTTTTCCTTGCTTTATACATAAAGAGGGAAAAGAATTTTTGTTTATGCATATTATTTTGTTTTGCAAAAGGAGAAAAGAATTTAATGAGTTTTATGCTTGATTGGCATGTTTATCTCCTTATGTTTGCATACATGTTTGTGTAGTTTTATGTGCTTCATTGAATATCTTATTGTTTATTGTGATGCATGAGTTAAGGGGAGCTTCTTTGAAGCTTTACTTTAATCCATGCATATATAACTCCATGAGTTTTGTCATCATCAAAAAGGGGGAGATTGTTGGCCCAAAGACCCATCACTCTAGTTTTGATGATGATTAACTCATGTAGTTATAGTACTAATGATCTTGTGTTTATTTAGTCTCAGATTTGTGATCAAGATCTTAGTTGGTGTTTAGCTTCAACAAAGGATTTAAAGTCAAGTTTTGGAGCTAACACGGTTTGATTCAAGAGCCTATGCATCCAGACCACATCAAGTACTCAAGAGGAGTCTAGCTTTTTGGATCTAGTTTGGACCAAGTCAAGAAGATGAATAAGACTTCAAGTGAAGACTTCAAGAGAAGACTTGTGTCTAGGTTTGTTTTGTTAAGATTTTGTTTTAGATAAAATGTAAAGGATAGAATAGTTAGTGGATTGCTCAAGTATACTATGTATACTCACACACAAGATTTATTTGTGTATGCATAAAAGAATTTTCATTTGGAAAAATACCAGTTTGATTTTTGGAGTTTCAAGTATATATGTTTTAACCAAAATCAATTTAGTGTTTTATTGTCAAAAACATAGATATTTCATCATGTATGTGTAGTGGATCATATCCATGCACTCTATACTTTAAAAGTGTTTAAAATATCTTGTTTTTGTATTTGGAGAAGTTTTGGAAAAAAATAAGTTTTGAAAAAATCTATTTTGGAAAAATACAGATTTTGTTTTAGCTAAAATTTCTAAGTTACAAAAATAGTTCAAAATGTTTGTAACATGTCTTGATTTTACTCAAACATGTTTGTTTATTAAAGTATTATACTGAAACTATTTTTGTAGATTTTTAGAGATTTTATGGGATTTTATTTAAGTCAAAAATAACAAGTTTTCTATCCCTTATTAGATTCTGCTCTGGCTTCTGCCGGTCGACCGGACCGGTCGACCGAGAGAGGAGTTGGTCGACCGAGTCGGTCGACCGACGTGCACAATCGTGCACGCCAGTTTTGGCTGGAGGGCCGGTCGACCGACCCGGTCGACCGCCAAAGAGCTTCTCCTCTTTGGAAAGCCCCGGTCGACCGGGCCGGTCGACCGACAGAGAGCTCTGCTCTCTGTTCTAGGCCACGGTCGACCGGGCTGGTCAACTGAGGCTCCAACGGTCAGAAATCTGACCGTTGGCGGTCGACCGGGCCGGTCGACCGACAGCAGCCAGAGCTGCTGACTGGACCCCAACGACTAGTTTTTGGATAGCCTATAAATTGGGGTTTCTTGGACTGTTTTAGACAAGATTTTTGGAGAGTTTTAAAATAAGTTTTTCCTACTCTATTAAGAGGTTTTCTCCACTTGTTTTAGAGCCAATATTTCCAATTCAAAAGGAGAGTTTATCAAGAGTGTTTTAAAAGTGATTTCTTGTGTTTTTCACCACCACATTCAATCCAAGTTTTCTCACAAACACTTGAGCTATCCATTGATATATTCATCCTATAGGAGAGTTGTTGTGAGAGTGATTTGAGGTGATCAAAGTGTTTAGATCACCAAAGTTTACATCTTTGTTTTGAGGAGGCGGACTTGCGGGTTCGCAGTGTTTCGGGTTCTTGTGAACTCATTGTAGAGGTGCGGCCTCGGCGAGCTAGTGGGCTTGCGGTGTGTAGTTCTTGCAGGAACGAGTGAAGGGACTAGAGAGTCCAAGAGTTATAGTGTGAACTCCTTGTAGGTGTTGTGGCACCGAGTGATCCGGTGGGATCGGTTTATAGTGGAAATCCTTCAAGTATTGAAGGCGGGGACGTAGAGCAAGTGTGCTCGAACCTCGAAACAATTCTCCCGTGTTTGCGATTGCTCCTCTATCTCTTACTTGTTTATATCTTTAATGCTTATATTGCTTTCATCTTTACTTGCTTGATATATATTTGTGCTCATATTGTTATATGCTTGGGGATTGTTTGCTAACACTTGTATTCAACCAAGAGAGCCAACGCGGCACCTCAACTCTTATTTAGAGGAATCTTGAGGAGTTAGTCCAGAGCCCTTCACGGGGAATCCAGCTACACTCTTGTGTTAGACTTGGTGTTTAGCTTAAGAAGTTTTAGTTTGCATTAAATAGTTTTAATTTCGCATTATTGACCATTAGATTAGCTAGTGACCGGTTCACCCCCCTCTAGGTGATTACAATTACATGTATGTTCTGAACATGCATATTTTCAACTGGTTCTCCCTTAAACTTTATTGAGATCAAACTTTAACATAACAAGACAGAGTGTATAAACCGAATACTTTATTTCTGCAGAAAATGTCCATATATACAAAATGTGTCCAAAAATAAAAATAGAGCAATAAAACATATATATAAACTCCCACTAAACCATGATAAGGATATAACAATGTGCTCATGAAAGACCTTCGGTGTTAATCCTTAAGTAAGCGGATTCGCAATTATGCAATTTGTCCCAATGTGCTCTATTGAAATTTGTCCACTCTATACCCTTTTCTTCACAATCAGGAACTTTATGTCAATGTATCTTGACCTAGATGAGCTCCTATTGTTGTTCGAATATAGAACTGCTGATTTATTGTCACAATATAATTTTAGTGGTCTTTCAATACCACTTGTAATGCGCAGCCCAGTGACAAAGTTTTGCAGTCATAATTCATGGTTGGATGTCTTATAACATGCTACAAATTCTGCTACCATAGTAGGGGAGGCTATGAGTGCTTGCTTAGCACTCTTCCAGGAAATAGCTCCTCCAGCCAATAGATAAATGTAACCCGATGTGGATCTCCTACTGTCTTGGCATCCAGAAAAGTCAGAATATGAATATCCAATGATTTTAATCTGATTTGACCTCTTGTATGTGAGCATGTAATCCTTAGTTCTCTGTAAATACCTGAAGACCTTTTTGGCTGCTCTCCAGTGATCCATCCTAGAGTTACTTAAATATCTGCCTAGCATTCTAACAATGAATGCTATGTCTGAACGTGTGCAGACCTGAGCATACATTAGACTCTCTACAGCTGAAGCGTAGGGAATCATATGCATTTCTTTAACTTCAAGGTCATTCTTAGGGCATTGTCTTAGACTGAATTTATCACCTTTTGCGACTGGGGTGTCTCCTGATTTGCAATCTTGCATACCATATCTTTCAAGCATCTTTTCTATATAGGCCTTTTTGTGACAATCCAGGAATACCCCGAGAGCGATCTCGGTATATCTGGATTCCTATGACAAAAGATGCTTCACCATGATTTTTCATCTTAATTTTCTTTGATAGAAATCTCTTGATTTCGTCCAAAATTTTCTTATCATTAGTAGCAAGGAGTATCTCATCAACATACAAAATCAAGAATATTTACTTACTCCCACTGAACTGGTGATAAACACAATCTTCAACAGTATTTGTCTCGAATCCCAATGAGACAACTACTTGATGAAACTTGTAGTACCATTACGGAAGATTGCTTGAGTCCATATATGGATTTCTTTAGTTTGAAAAACTATAATCTTTGGGTCTCCAAACACAAAGTTTCTGGTTGCGCCATATATATTGTTTCATCAATGTCACCATTGAGAAAAACTATTTTAACATCCATCTGATGTAACTCAAGGTCAAAATGTGCAACAAGAGCCATAATTGTCCTAAACGAGTCTTTCGATGAAACCAGAGGGAGTCTCTGTAAAATCAATGCCTTCCCTTTGAGTAAAGCATTTAGCTACAAGACGAGCCTTATATCTCTCCACATTACCTTTAGATTCCTTTTGGTATTAAATGTCCACTTGCAATCAATGGGCTTCTTACTTTCAGGTAATGGAACACGATCTCAAACTTGATTGTCTTACATAAACTTATACTCTTCATTCATGGCATCTATCTATTTTTGAGAGTTAGAATCTTGCATGGCTTGATAAAAGTTGATTGGATCACCTTTCGCCAATCCATTAGTATCCTCATATTCTTTGAGGAATACTATGTAGTCATCTGGAATAGTATTTCTCCTCTCTCTTGTCGATCTTCTTAATGGTATCTGTTCTTGAAGTTGTTGAGTTTGTTCTTCAGGAACAATTACCTTAACTTGAGTGAGAAGTTGTTCAACATTGTCTTGATGAGAGTCCATATCTGCTTCTCGAATAATGACAGGTATAGAAACCTGTACACTGTCAAAAGCAGTAGTAGGGATCAAAACTGATTTCTCCTCAAAGACAATGTCTCTAACCTTATTTCTCCCCCCCAAACTCGACATCCTCAAAAAATGTTGCATTTCCCGTTTCAAAAATTGACTTAATAGTGGGATCATAAAACTTGTAGTCCTTAGATCGCTCAAAGGTTGCCAATGAAGTAGCTGCTCACTGTTTTGAAGTCCAATTTCTTTTCATTTGGCCTATAAGGCCTAGTCTTAGATAGACATCTCCAAATATGTAAGTGCTTTAGACTAGGCTTTCGTCCTGTCCAAAGCTTATGAGGTGTTTTTGCAGCTGCTTTAGTTAGTACTCTGTTCAAGATATAACCTGCTGTTTTTATTGCTTCTCTCCAAAGTGATTCTAATAAGGTAGAATGACTAATCATACTCCTCACCAAATCCTTAAGAGTCCTATTTTGTCTTTCAGCTACACCATTCATACTCGGTGAGCCTGACATGGTGCACTGTGGGACGATTTCACATTCCTCTAGGAAGTCAGCAAATGGCCCTGGACATTGTTCTCCTAAACTGTCATATCTGGCATAGTACTCACTACCACGGTCAGATTTGACACACTTAATTTTCTTGCTGAGTGCAGTTTCAACTTCAGCTCTGAATATTTTGAATATGTCCAGAGACTCTGATTTCTCATAAATTATGAATGATATAAAGTATCTTGACTATTCCAAGAAGCCGTAGGGAATGGTCCACAGATATCCTTATGTATCAATTCAAAGACATCAGAAGATCTGTTTGCACCTAATGTCTTATGTTTGGTCTATTTTCCCTTGATACACTCAACACAGATATTTAAGTCTAAATAATCAAGGGAATTCAAAATACCTTCTGTCACAAGTCATTCTATTCTAGATTTGTGATCGGTCGCTGATATTATACATTCATTGTCACATTCTCATACTTATTATATAATAAACTCTGCTTTTAATCATAATTATTGTCTAATTTATATGCAGGCTCATTGCTAAAGGAAAGGAAAGAGAAAAGAGCCCAAAAGCTCATCAAAATTCTGATTTAATTCAGAATTAATTCGAAATCAGAAAATCAGAAAGATCAGAAAAATCAGATCGGTTGAAAATCAGTTAAAATAAATCTCTACAAATTAATTGGTTAAACCAAAGATCAAAGGCCGTTTCGTCAAATCCAAGAGCTGAAATAAAAACCAGAACCAGATAAAATCATATCGCGAAATCAGGAAGCTCCACCCCCCGAGTGTGGCCACCTGGCCACACCCTGGCCGCGGAAACGCGGCCATAGCCGCGTTTTCGCGGCTTTGTTGAAGCCGTTGGGGGAGTATTTGCTCCCCTTATCTTCGTACACTCCTCCTCGTTGGGTTTCGCCTATAAATACTGGGTTTTTCAGAGACCACAAGGGACGACCAAGCAAAGAGTAGAATTTAGGCTAATATGTAGTTTGTAACTTAGTTTTTTAGTTTTCTTTTATGTAATTTTTATTTTCTTTATGTAACTGAGAGGAGAGGCGACTTTCATAGAGGAATGAGAACAAGCTTGTACTGAGGGTGACACCGGTGTAAGTAATCTTTTCTTTCATTGTTATTTGAATCAAATCAAAGTTTTCTTTTCTTTTCTATTCTTGTTTTTGTTCGCTTTCCTCTTCTGTGCTTGTGGATCCAATTGAAACCAATAGCCTCGAAGTTGTCTTATCCTTGCAAGTACCATTGATGGCTTATGGTAATGGATATCTATTTCTATGATAGTGTAGCTCGCCCCTTCATTTCATAATATAAATCGGGAATAGGGAAGATCCTATTTTTCATACTTCGCTCGCCTTCAAAAAAAAGTTACATCGTCGATACGGGTCAAAGGTAAGCAGGCGCCGAAAAGGTAAGTATGTTTTTTAGGTTTTAGTTTTCTTGCTTTTAATTCTTTAGTTTAGATCGCCAACACTATCAACACCCCACTCTTTTATCACTCTTTTCAATTCTTTGTATATATCCAATTTTCATTTTCTTCACCTTCTCAATCTACCACTTTCTTCCTAACTTAACTTTAACCTATTTTTCCTTTTCTTTTTAAAAACTAAAAAAGATCTTTAACCATTCTTTGTAACCTAAAGGAGAACTTGCTAAAAAAGCTTTCATCGTTAGTCCCTCCTTATGGATTATGACCCGTATAGCCACTTGCTATAGCGGTAGAATTGAGAACTTGCACTTCTATTTGGTATTTCTAAAATTTTGTATTTTTGTGTGCAGGTTTAACCTCAATAAAATTTTGGCGCTGTTGCCGGGGAGGGACAGTAAGTAATCCTCTTTCTAAGTTTACATTTTTTATTAACTTTCTTCTTTATTTTTGGTGTGCAGATATCAAGGAAATTTTTGCTGCAATGGACATATAAGTGACCCTGGACTCTGCTCAAGAAAGCAGAGCCCAGAAGCCCTCAGATTTGCTACATTCCTGTGGCAATCTGAGTGAACTACTAACCTGTATTTTCTGCAAGTTGGCTGCATTGTAAAGTTTAATATCTGTAGCTATTTATTTTCTTATTTGATTCACTGTACATACATTTATAACACAACAGTTAAAGGTTGATTGTAAATGCTAAAAATGATTTAGACTTTGCATTTAAGCACGTGTCTATTTCGTTACATTTTCTATTTTCTGTTAAAGAGTACTGGAGCCAAAGTATGAGTGCATAGCATTTAGTATAAGGTTCATTCTTGTATGAAATATTGCTTGAGTGTTACCTTTTTCTATATACTTGTACACTGCACAAAATTGATTTAAGGGCTTGTCCTATAAAAAAGATGAGGTGGGAAAGTCATTACCCTCCTTTAGCCCACAAACAATCTCCTCACTCACTAACCCAAGCCTAACTAAAACTGAGTAGACGTTGGCCCTAGGGACATCTCGGACTCAAATTAGAGACTAACCTAAGGGGAAAGTTGATTTGAATTTGACTCTTGCCAAATCGGTGTCTAAGGTTGGGGATGAGGGGAGAAACTCTGAAGGCTGGTGGTTTGGCATAATTAGGCCCGTTGCTTTAAGCACGGATGACTCCCACCAATCTTGCCCCTACCTGGCCGATTAACTTGTAGTCAGATTCGACAATATACCCCCCATGGACAGTCTAACCAGTTAGGAGTCATCCAGGTCTAAGGTCTATCTTAAGTTAGGTTAGAATTTTTTTTCTTTTTATTTGTTTGCTTATTTTTCTTTGTTTATGTTTGACATTTCTTGTGTGATATAGCTTATAACAACAATTTTTTCAATTTTAATGGTAACCCATGTTACACCCCGGCCTCTTTTTCAGATATTACCAACTCGGCATATCATAACTTTAACCAATTTAGTGTGCCGGATTGGTCTTATCCGAATCAATACAACCTATACCCCCAATCTTATGACCATAATTTTCAAAATAATTCCAACTCTTCACAGAGTCAATGGGAATTCACCTCCCTCGAGTCCAATTTTCAACCAACTTGTCCTCCTTATCCACCTTGTCCACAATTTTCACAATATTCATTCCCCGATTTTGCTTCCTATACTCCTTTTCTAGACCAATCCATTGAAGAAAATTCCAAGCTAGATAAGAGTATAGAAGCCATGCAGGAGGCCGAACGAAAATTTCTGGCATCCCCAATTTCATAATATGTCCAAGATTCATACTCAGTTCCACCAGTTCAAAATAGAAAACCATCAATCTTGGAAATGAGTATGCGTGAGTCCAAGCAACAATCACAAAATCTAATGGACTCACGATTTCACCACAAATTTTAAAATAAAACTTCATCTTTTCAAGTCCAACCGCAACAAAACGATGAACCAATCGACTATGAAAAGCTGATTGAAGCCATGACTCAGGCTCAAATCACTCATAGTCATGACATGATATAATGATCAAAACTCTCCATTCTCACCCTTTGACCATTCCTGATGTCACTGACCATTCTGTTAGAGCCAAAGAATCATGTTGTTTTGGAAAATAAGATTCCATTTCAGCACATCCATTTGAATTTGCCCAAACTCCAAATTTTAAAAACCACAATGACATTTTAGCAAGTTATCCCTTCC
Organism: Agave tequilana; assembly: GCA_038442645.1. Taxonomy (NCBI): domain Eukaryota; kingdom Viridiplantae; phylum Streptophyta; class Magnoliopsida; order Asparagales; family Asparagaceae; genus Agave; species Agave tequilana. The sequence continues at coordinate 18,133 of JAVJIF010001935.1, read as the reverse complement.
TGAAATTGAACTTGAGAATGAATATGATCCTATACTTCCTGATTCAATAATGACTCCGGTGCCTTCACCTGATTTCAATCTTTTCTTGAGTCAACATTGGATCCTGTGCCAATTCATCATGAAATTGAATCGCCAATCTTTTATGATCATCATATTGAATTTGACCAATTTCATATTTTTGAAAGTCCCATTGACAAATTGACAAGTTCTCATTTTTATGAAATTAAACTTAATGAGAAATGTGACCTAGATTCTCAAATTTGTGATCAAGTTCAAATTCTTGAATCAATATTGAATCTTGTTTTGTTATCAAACTTGAGCAATATTTTAGAGTCAGTTTTGATTCCCACACCTATCATTTTTGAACTTGAATCACCAATATTAAGTCACATTCTGTTGTGGGAAAATGAATGTGGATTTGAAACTTCTTGATTTGGACCCACTTCCTGAACCAATCTCGACTTCTGAACCTTTACTTGACTTAAGTCACTTTCTTGTGTCGGTATTAGTTTCTATACTTCCTAAGTCCAAGTCAATCATTCCAACTTTTCACACTCTATTTTGGGACAAGGGTGTTGATAAAATTGACTCCGAAATTATTTGTGAAATTTAAAAATTAGATGAGGTAAAATTTTTAATAAAAATCATTCTTATATATATCATTTTAGTGGGTTTATTAAAGAAGTTTCTGGTGGGTTCCTCTGAACTCCACGCAAATTAGATTGGGCTGTATTTCGTGGACCAATCAGACCACCACCAGAACCACCACCTTAAGCTAATATTTTTCTTCCCTTTCTTCTTTTTCACGCATTTATGCATTAATTCATACATTGAGGACAATGCATGAGATAGGTGTGGGGGAGGGTTCTAACATAACTTAGGCTTTCCTTTCATTATTTTAAAAAAATAACATTTTCTTTACTTTAAAAACTTTTTGAAAAATAGAAACAATATTTTGACATATTTTTTGTAAGAAATTAAGTCAATTTTAAGGAATAGGAGAATCATAATTAGGATTTCTTATACTTGGTCAAAATAAAATTATTTATTTGATTTCCAAGGTTAGGAAGAAAATTTGAAAACGTAATGTAGTCTTGATTTTTCCCTTAATGATATATGCATGCTTTATACACTTACACACTTAGGGTTCAAAAATAAAGATTCTTATGCCTTATTAAAAAATGAAAAAGGAAAGAAAAAGAAAAATATATAATATATAAATCATCTGATTAAGCTGGGTATTTGTGTTTCATAAAGCATAAGTATTCACACCTAAAAGCGGTGCATATAATAAAATCCTTAGTTTTGTGGCCTAATTTGCTCGAGTTCTTAAGTCCTTGGGGTGTTTTCTCACCCGGTGCCTTGAGACCGTTTGGTTTGAGAGTCATCGATTAAAGACTCATTACATGGACATATTAGAAAGCCTAATAGAACTAAGGAATAGTATCACCACGAAATAATAATAAAAAAAGTAATAAAGGCATAAAAGTTAGAGTTAAAGAAATCTAAGTCAAAATTTCACGGTCACAAAGGTGCATATGACTTAGGATAAAATAATAGACTAGATGAGAAGTACAAGTTGACTCCTTCCTTTGATTGATAACAAACTTTTAAATAGAGACTAAGTTTAGGAATGAAAAGTTTAGTTTTCCTATAACTTATAAATTACTTGAACTATTACAATAATACTTCAAATATTTTTTCTCTTTCAAAATGCTTTTCGAAAATGCTAACTCTTTGTTTCTCTTTCTTTACGAATTTTGTGGGTGTAATCCACTGAAAATCCTCACGAGACAAAACTCGTCCTTTAGGGGAACCTAAAGGTTTAACAGCCTGTTGCACATTCTCAGTGCAATCGCGTGACCTGCGAAAGTGGTCTAATAATTTTTAGTTTAGTTTTGTTGTTTTGCTCGAGGACGAGTAAAAGATAGGTATGAGGGTGTGATCGGTCGCTGATATTACACATTCATTGTCACATTCTCATACTTATTATATAATAAACTCTGCTTTTAATCCTAATTATTGTCTAATTTATATGCAGGCGCATTGCCAAAGGAAAGGAATGAGAAACGAGCCCAAAAGCCCATCAAAATTCTGATTTAATTCAGAATTAATTCGAAATCAGAAAATCAGGGAACATTAGGGCAAATCAGATTGGCTGAAAACCAATTAAAACAAATCTCTAAAAATCAATTGGTTAAAGCCAAAGATCAAGACCATTTCGTCAAATCCAAGAGCTGAAATAGAAAAACCAGAACCAGATAAAATCATATCGCGAAACCAGGAAGCTCCACCCCCCGGGTGTGGCCACCTGACCACACCTTGGCCGCGAAAACGTGGCCATTGTCACATTTTCGCGGCTTTGTTGAAGTCGTTGGGGGAGCGTTTGCTCTCCCTATCTTCGTACACTCCTCCCCGTTGGGTTTTGCCTATAAATACTGAGTTTTTCAGAGACCACAGGGGACGACCAAGCAGAGAGTAGAATTTAGGCTAATATGTAGTTTGTAACTTAGATTTTTTAGCTTTCTTTTATATAATTTTTATTTTCTTTATGTAACTGAGAGGAGAGGAGACTTTCATGGAGGAATGAGAACAAGCTTGTACTGAGGGTGATACCGGTATAAGTAATCTTTTCTTTCATTGTTATTTGAATCAAATTGAAGTTTTCTTTTCTTTTCTATTCTTATTTTTGTTCGCTTCCCTCTTCTGTGTTTGTGGATCCAAATGAAACCGATAGCTTCGAAGTTGCCTTATCCTTACAAGTGCCGTTGATGACTTATGGTGATGGATATCCATTTCTATGGTAGTGTAGCTCGCCTTTCCTTTCATATGTAAATCGGGAATGGGGAAGATCCTATTTGTCATATTTTGCTCGCCTTCAAACAAAGGTACATCATCGGTACGGGTCAAAGGTAAGCAGGCGCCGAAGAGGTAAGTATGTTTTTTAGGTTTTAGTTTTCTTTCTTTTAATTCTTTAGTTTAGATCACCAACACCATCAATACCTAACTCTTTTATCATTCTTTTCAATTCCTTGTATATATCCATTTTCCATTTTTTTCCACCTTCTCCATCTAACAGTTTCTTCCTAACTTGACTTTAACCTATTTTTTCTTTTTTTTAAGAACTAAAAGAAGATCTTTAACCATTATTTGTAACCTAAAAGAGAACTTGCTAAAAAAGCATCCATCGCTAGTCCCTCCTTGTGGATCACGACCCGTATAGCCACTTGCTATAGTGGTAGAATTGAGACCTTGCACTTCTATTTGGTATTTCTAAAATTTTGTATTTTTGTGTGCAGTTTTAACCTCAATCAATTTGGATATATGACCCAAACACTTTTGCCATAATCTTGCTGAATTTTTTTACTTAGCTTACGTTTTGTACCACGTGAATCTACATGCAAGTTCATTATATGATGCAATAGTGTTTAGAAATAAAGGTTATCATAAATACTCAATGAACCAATACCAACAATATTTGAATTTAATGAAAGACTAAACTAATTGTTTTCAAAAGAGTAATGATAATCAAATTTGTCTAATATAGAAACAGAAATCAAATTCCATCTAAATAATGGTACAACAAAAGTGCCTTTCAAGTCCAAATAAAGACTTTTTTTTAATAACAACCTAAAATGCCCTATTGCCTCAACTTCTACTGACTTTTTATCGCCCACAAAAATGTATCTTTTACCATCACTTGGCCTCGATAGTTTAGGCAACTCTACATAGAAACACTTATGTGAGTAGTAACACCAGAGTCTAACCACCAAGTGTTTCTTGGTACTGATGTTAAATTAACCTTAGAACAGACCAAAGTAAAGAACATACCTTTCTTGGCACGCCAAGCACGATATTTTGTACATTCATTCTTTATGTGTCTAGTTTTCTTATAAAAGAAACAGTCTTCTCGTTCCTTAGGTTTCTTTTAATGTGGACCCTTAGCAGCTTCATTCTTCTTTTTTTCTTACAAAATCCTACTTTATCAAATCTTTTGCATTAATCTTAACTAATCCTAATTTAAATCCTAACAAAAATCATATCTAAACCAAATCTCCTTGAGATTTTTAGCAATCTTCAATTCTTATTTGAACTACTAAATTAAGTAATTTAAACCTAGCTAGAATTCAAGTTTCTAAAATATCTAATAACCTATATAAAGACCTGCATGGGCTGGGCCATTCATTTTAAAAGGAAAAAAACAAAATTTTAATGGACCAGGCCCGGTCTGGCCTGGGCAGCAGGTAGGCCCAAGGAAAAAAAGAAAGGAAAAAAAAACAGAGAGAGAAATTTCGGACCAGGCCTGGGCCTGGCCTGGACCTAGGTTGGGCCTGGGCTGTGCATTTACAAGAAAAAAAAGAAGAAAAGAAAAGAAGAAAGAGAGGAAGAAAGAAAGGTGAATTTGCAAATTAAAATAATTTATTAAAAATATCATAAAATAGAGAAAAATATAATAATATTATACAACACTTCTATTTTCTAAGATAAAATTTTTAGATAAATACCAATACGAAATTAAATCAAATCACTTACTTTAAGCCTTTTCCCTTAATGGCAAATTTAGACCCATTAATATTTTAATAGTTTAAAGCCTATTAAAAAATTCAACAAAAATTAGAAATTAGTTTAAATTAAATCTATTAGACTCAGAGAACCATATTATCAACCCCAAACTAATGAATCAAGATTAAAATCCCTTATAACTCCTAAGTAAATATCCTTTTAAAAATCTAATAATTCCTATTGAAATAATTTATGTAGATTTATCGAGATCCTAGAATTTCAGTGCTTTGGATTGTGATCGAGTTCAGGTGAGTGTTTTCTTTTCCTTCTATAATTCTATTTTGTGAGTGTTTCACTTTTTTATTTAATTTTATTTAATTTTGTTGTGAGTGTTCTATGTTTTCTCATTGAGTATTTTAGTATTATTTAATTTTGTTGTGAGTGTTTGCTTTTGTCTTATTTCCTTAATTATCATTGTCTATATGTATTTGTGTTTCACTTTTATCATTTCATGTGCCTATTTGATATGATTACCAGTATGATTATCCGTACCATTTCATATGACATCAGTGATTGTACACCCTATGTATTTAGTTGATATGAGGATTTATTGGCGTCATTTCATGTGTTGGTATATCACCATTGTTGGCTTAGGCCTAGTATTGATATACCATAGACCAGACTTGATCTTGTAATTGACCTAACTGTGAGAATTTTAGAATATTAACATATTGATATTGAGGTTGATTGATTCTTAATTGAGGTTAGAGATTCATATTTTTTATGTGAAGTAATCGTCGGATAAGTTATTTGGTGATCATCCCGACTAGAACTCTTTTGGATATTGAGGACGTGTTAGACATGATGTTGCTTTATCGATAGACTATTTTACCGATACATGGATATGTATGAATATAATACTCTTGACGCTAGTGTATATGATGAGACAGACTTCTGGACTATTAGGAGCTATTATTTCTGGATTCCTCCATTGGTGAGCTTGACTGATGTATTGATGACCTTATTGATATTGATTATTAGATATAGGGAGGATTTAGATTTCATATTGATCGAGGATGTGGCACTCCTTAATTATGATCTTGGTTTTGGATTGATGAAATAAAGACTTTTGGAATTACCTTAGTGATTTGATTGAGTACTGATGATCTTATCAATGTTGGATATCAGATGTAGAGATGATTGAGATGTAATATTGATCGAGGACGTTATATTCTTTAGTTATGATCTTGATTGTGGTTGGATAAGTCGGATTTTGATCTCGAGGATATATATTACTTCATGATTGGTTCTTGACTATTTCAGTTATGGAGATAGAGTTATTATGAATGATTTCATTGATATCGGTGACTATATTACATGTTCGGAGCTTTATGACAGCTATTGATCAATCTGATTTATTGATGACATAGAGGATGGATATATCGATAACTTTGAGGATATGAGTTGATTATATACATTGTCCAAATTATTCTATTCATGACATCAGGTCATTACTCACCCTAAATATCATGATTTGCCTGGGAAACTTGACTGATTATACTTGGTATCTACCTGATAACTATCATGTCCGTGTTACCATTAATTGCTGGAAAAATATTGTTACACGATAACTGTTGGCCCAAAAGGTTACACTCTCTATTCGTATAAGTTTTGATGATAACAAAACATATAGAAGCTATTTGGTACTAATAAGTTGTTTTAGAATGAATTTTAGGTTTGTACAAGTCTTGATGGCTTTAAGCATATTGCGAGGTTTATAGCGCTAAAAGAATGTTGATAGGTTGATGGCGCAAGAGAACTCTTTTATAGGAGATGAGGCTCTAGCTCGGCAACGTGGTTCAGAGACTTCTTTCTATAGTTTTTATATTTTTAGTTTGTAAAAGGATAGTATATAGTATTGAAGCTCAAATTTCCCACACACACAAAATTGCACAAGATTTCAAAAGATTATTTTTGTCGCTTGTATAAAATATTTTTATATGCCTATTTTAGTATTTGCAAACTCAATTTATTGTAGTGTACTAAGTCTTGACAAAAATAATTTTTGAAAATTTTCATATCCTCAAAAACATTTTTACAAAATTATATGTTTTGACCTGTTGCGGTCGACCGGACGGTCGACCGGCTCTGTTTCAGGTCAAACGGTCGACCGAGCGGTCGACCGCAGTTTTGACCGTTGGGTGCATGCATGTGTGCACGTTATCCGGTCGACCGGGCGGCCGACCGGACCCCATATCGGTCGACTGAGATTCGACCGACTGACTGCATCCAAGTCTCTGTTTGGGACGGTCGACCGGGGCCTGCCAACGGTCAAATAATTTTGAAAACCGGTCGACCGGGCCGGTCGACCGTGAGTGTATTAACAGCCAAATGGCTAGTTTTTTAAACTTGTTTTAAAACGTGGTTTTATTCTCCAAACGAGTTTTATGGCTGGTTTGGGTCTTATCTTTTCTGATTAATCAAAATTATTGTTTACTCTTTAATCCTACCTATATCCTATAAATAGGGGTGGATGGGGTTGAGGAGAATTATAACAACATTTGCAAAAGAATCCAAGCTTGAGTCTTTTGAAAAGAAGTTTTTGCTTTCAGTTTTTGTGCTCTAATCTCTGATTTTTCTCTAAAATTTTTGGATCAAAACTCTCTTCAACTTTGTTTTATTTTTCACTTACAAACCTTGCGCTTCAATTCTATACATTATTCTCTAGGGTTTTGTAAAGAAAAATTTTTCAAAAGAGAGTTTGTGGTCTTTTGATCACCAAGTGATTATTGTATTTGTGGCTCTACTACCTCTGGACTAGAGGAGTGTGATTGATAAGTTGGGTACTCCCTAGTGGTTGTAATCCTTTGTGGAAGTTCTAGTGGATCGGAATCCTTCTGGGTGAAGGCGAGGACGTAGAGCTGGGTGCTCGAACCTTGATTAGTCCCTAATTTTGCATAATTTTCATCACATCTCACATTTAATTGATAAATAAATTCTGCTAATAATCCTTACTTGCTTCATTCTAGGTCCATGGTGTGCAATGGAGAAGAAGACCCTAAAATCACCATTTAATGGTGATTAAAGCCTATTAAAGATAGCCATTGACCTAGAGAGGTGAATCTGCTCAAATCAGGGGCGGAAAAGACAAAACTGGACATCAGAACTGACAGGGGGACAACCAGGCGGCGCGCAGCAGGCGGCGCTGCGCGCGCCGCCAAAGTATTGCCGCGGAAACGCGGCAAATGCCGCGTTTCCGCGGCAATACTGCGGCGCCGCGCGCGCCGCTTCGGGTCACATCCTGTCCCCAGGCTCCCCTTTGCCCTGCTACCTATAAATACCCCCCCTGGGGTCTTCAGTGAAGGCAGATTGGAATTTTGGCAAAAATTTGTAATCTTGTTTTAGTTTGTTGTAGTTGTTCTTCTTCTTCTAGTTTTAGGTCTTAGCCATTAAAGAGAAAGAGAGAGAGTGTGTAAAGAGTTGTATTTGAAGGGTGACAAGATAATACAAGTACTACTTCTCTTCCTTCTTTCATTTACTTGTCTTTGCATTTACTTTTACTTCTTTGTTGTAGTGTAACTCCCCCTTTCCCTTTTACCCCTTTTTCTTTGTTGTTTCTTTTACCTTGATGGCTAACTAACTTTTCCATAGCATGGCTAACTAACTACTAACCCACTAATTTCTAACACTTGTTTGATAACCCGTATGAATCAATAGTGCCAAACAAGCCTTGTGCAAATGAGAGCTATGGCATCTTAAGATGAGGGTTCTAACTCTAATTTATCTACAAGTATCTACTTTCTTATACTTCATACTTACCGAGTTTTGATGATCTATGAGTTGTGTATTTTACTTGTTAGACTCTTTTCCTTTTAACTTTGCCGATACCAATAGTGCACTCGAGTCTTCCCTTATTCTCGCCTTCTATCGGATCTTGATATGGGAATGTCCGAGTTTTTGCCGTGCAAGGCTAAGTTATAGGATGAACTCTCACTCGATTTCCACGTGATTAGTTCCAATGCACAAGTGTCGTGTTTGCCTATGATCCATCGTGAGGCTATCTTCAAAAAGTTAGAAATTAGTGGGAGCACTTAGTAGAAAGTTAGCCATGCATCTTTACAACTAAGAAAAAGATCACTTTTACAAACCACCAAACATTTTCCAACAATTTCTAAAACTACTTGTTTTCACTTTTCAAATTCTTTATTTGGACACAAGAACTTTCTTTCTTCTTGAACTTTGAAAGCCGCATCAAGCTTCTATCGCTCTCCCTCCTTGTGGATACGACCCGTATAGCCACTTCGCTACTACGGAAAGAATCGCAAAAGCAGTAACATCAACCCACACTTCCTTCTCTCATTTAATACTTGCTTTTTACGTGATCAAATTTTGGCGCCGTTGCCGGGGAGGGAACGGCTTTATTGTTCACTACTAAAGATTGTTCTTTGTTTTCTTTTGTGTGTAGGAGAAGAATCAAGGAGCTTACCATCACGGGAAGCAAAAGAGGTGGCCAAGGACATTGCGCGAGGATTTATTTGCCCTCGGAAAAATTCGTGTAAAAGCGAGTTTTTCCGATTGAAGTACTAACAAACTCGTTTGCAGGGTTGCCGAGCGCCGCTAAAAAAAAAAAAAAGTGCTTTCGAATTTTTTAGTTTCCTTGGATGCTTCACCATATGCATGTCTAATAAGTTCAACAGAAATTCACTTGTTGCTTAATTAAAAATTGGATTAGACTTTTGCATTTAGGGCACGAGTCTATTTCAATTCATTTCAATTTCTGTTGAAGAGTGCTGGAGACAAGGTACGTGTGCATTCATATAGAATAGGACCAACATTCTGAAGTGATTTACCGCTTTGAGTGTTACCTTATTGTGAATAAACTGTACACTTGCACAATTGATTTTAAGGGCAAAACCAAATAAACAAGATAAGGTGGGGATTTCATCACCCTTCCTTAGCCAAAAACCATCTCCAAGTGCACTCACATTTTCCCAAGCCTTAATTAAAAATCAATAGACGTTGGCCCTAGGGACATCTCGGACTCACTAAGAGATTAACCGAGGTTGGAAATTGTAAGAACTTTACTCCTGCAAAATCGGTGTCTAAGGAAAGTGGATTTAGAGGTAAAGCCTCGAAAGCTCCGTGGTTTGGCATAATTAGGCCCGTGGCTCCGCCCGGATACCTCCCCCCGAGCTTTGCCCTTTCCTGGCCGATTAGCTTGTAGTCGAGTTCCTGCAACAACCTTCCCCGGAGAATCGACCAGTTAGGAGTCGTCTAGGTCCAGGTACCTTAGACTAAGGCTTGTGGTTGTTTTTAATTTCTTTTGTTTTTTTTTTTCATTTTTTTCGATTGTTTGTTGTTTTCACGTTGGTTGTGGTGTGCTGAATGCAAGAGTGGGTGAGAGATCCTTCAACTTCCAGATTGACAAGAAACACTTCTCTACCTTTGCATCCAGAACCAGTGATGGCATCACTTCAGGATAGATTTTACCCGATAAGAACTTCACTTCCATCTTACATAAAACTTCCTGAAGCAAATGGAAATAATTTCGAGTTAAAGCCCCAATTCATTAACACTCTTCCGAAATTCCATGGTTTAGAATCAGAGGACGCATACTTCTTTGTTAGGGAATTTGAAAAAGTATGCCTCATGATGAGATACCCCAGCTAGGAGACGATGCCGTTAGGTTACGTTTCATCCCTTTTTCCCAAAAGGATCTAGCTAAGAAATGGTTGTACAGTTTGGCAGCAGATTCAGTCACGACGTGGGATGATTTCGTCAAGGCTTTCTTGAAGAAATTTTACCCAATTCACAAAACTGCCCTCATTAGGAAGAACATCATGTAGTTTAAGCAAGACCCGAGCGAACCCTTTTGGAGATACTTTGAGCGATTCAAAGATCTCCTAGCTCAGTGCCCTCATCACGGCGTGGAGAAATGGCGTCAGTGCCAGATTCTCTACGATGGTCTAGACTATCAGACTAAGACCCTGTTAGAAACGATGTGTCAGGGAGGGTTCTTGCAGAAGGATGAGAATCAGGGTTGGGATTTATTTGAGGACTTAGCGGAGAAGACCCTGCAATGGGAGCCAGCCTCGGAGAAACCTAGGACTTCACAGTCTATAGCTTCAAGAGGAGGGCTCCTATCCCTAGAAACATCCATAGCTGCCGAGGCCAAGATTGCGACCCTGATGAGAAGGATAGAGGCTCTAGAAACAAAAGAGCCTGTCAGTGTCAACCAGATCAACCCACCACCAATTCACAATCCGGGTTGTTCATATTGTCAGGCACCGAACCATGTCTTTGAAGAGTGCCCTGTTTTCCATGCCCAACAAATACCACCGGAACACATGAACGCGGCTTACTCATGGCCGCTTCACAACCCCTACTCACAGACATACAATCCCGGTTGGAGGAATCATCCCAATTTCTCCTGGGCCCCAAACAATCCTCCCAGGCCCAATTTCTCCAACAACTTTCACCATCCTGCTCCTCCACCACCTTTTCCCAGTCAAGTCCCATCTTCCTCCTCCCAAGGCTCCCCAATGGAAAAGAAGATCAGTAAATTGGAGGAGAGCATTGAGGCTTTCATTAAGTCCCAGTCTGCTTTCATGCAGAACCAGGAAAAAACTCTGAACAGTCATTCACAGGCCATCTCAAGGTTGGAATTACAGATGAGCCAGTTAGCTAGCTCTCTAAGTGAGAGACCTAAGGGTACTTTGCCTAGTCAGCCATTAGCTAACCCAAAACCTCCAACCAAGCATATGAAGTTCAGGACCCATCAATTAACCACTGTAATGCTGTTCACACATTGAGATCTGGAAAGAAGGTAGACAACCAGGTCTACCAGCAGAAAAGTCCAGTCCATCATGATCCCACTCAAGCCTCCACCTCTGCTAGTTCCTCCCAGTCTGCTCCACAAACATCTGATGAGGACAAAGCTGCTGAACAAGTTCATAAGCCTGTAGCACCCTTTCCCAATAGGCTTAGGAACAACAATAAAAACATGCACATGGAGAAAATGCTAGAGATGTTCCACCAGGTCAAATTGAATGTGCCACTTCTTGACGCTATCCAACAAGTCCCGGCTTATGCCAAATTCCTGAAGGATATGTGTACTAAGAAGAGAAAGACCAATGTGCCCAAGAAAGTGTTCTTGGCCACTAACATAAGTGAAATTCTGTCTGGTCCCATTCCGGTGAAATACAAGGATCCCGGATGTCCCACCATTTCCTGCACCATAGGACAGACCGAAATAAGTAGAGCGCTTCTTGACCTGGGAGCAAGTATCAACTTGCTACCTCTCTCGGTATACCAGCAACTTGGGTTGGGTGAGCTAAGCCCAACTCGAGTCACCATTCAGCTAGCCGACCGTTCTGTGAAGATCCCGAAAGGGGAAATCACAGACGTCCTCATCCGGGTAGGGATTTCATTTACCCCGTTGACTTCATTGTGCTCGAGACCCAACCTGTGTCCAATCTTAGGTCTCAGACTCCCGTCATCTTAGGACGCCCATTCCTTGCTACAGCCAACGCCATAATCAACTGTAGGAACGGGTCCATGCGATTAACTTTCGGAGACATGACGAAGGAAGTCAATGTCTTCAATCTTGGAAAACAACCTAGGGATGTGAATGATCAGACGTTTGAGGTCAATTCTATTGAAACCTGACGAGTGAGCATGAGGAATGCATGGAGATAGAAGCTGAGGCAGAGTTCGATCTGGAGGATGAGGAATTCAATTTAGACCAGATCGTAGATTCAGCAGTGGATTGGGCATCAAGCCCCAGTGTACCCCATCTTAGGATCGAAAGCCCAGAGACTCCCTCCAATGAAGCAACACCTTCCCTAGAGCTGAAAGCCCTGCCTGAACATCTCAAGTACGCCTACCTGGGCGGAAAGGACACCTTGCCAGTCATCATAGCATCCCACCTGACTGAGCAACAAGAGGACAGCTTGATGTCCATTCTGGAGAGACATAGGGAAGCCATTGGATGGACAATGAAGGACATCAAGGGAATAAGTCCAGCCACAGTGCAACACAGGATTCATTTAATCGATGAAGCAATCCCTAGGAGGGACCCACAACGTAGGCTTAACCCTCTCATGCAAGAGGCAGTGAAGGCTGAAATTCTGAAACTATTAGATAATGGGATCATTTATCCCATTTCTGATAGCCAATGGGTTAGCCCTGTTCATGCGGTCCAAAGAAGGCTGGCTTTACGGTAGTAGAAAATGAGGAAAAAGAGTTGGTACAAACAAGACTGCCTACCAAGGTTCGTGTTTGTATCGACTATAGGAAGTTGAATGCTGCTACCCGTAAAGACCACTTCCCGCTACCCTTCATCGACCAAATGCTGGAGCGTTTGGCTGGACATGAGTACTACTGCTTTCTGGATGGGTACTCGGGATACAATCAAATCCCTATTGCTGCAGAAGACCAGAAAAGATGACGTTCACCTGCCCGTTCGGAACCTTTGCTTATAGGCGCATGCCTTTTGGATTGTGCAATGCTCCTGCAACGTTCCAACGGTGCATGCTTAGTTTGTTCTCTGATATGGTGGAACGTTTTCTTGAGATTTTCATGGATGATTTCTCCATCTATGGAGATTCATTCGATCAATGTCTTCATCACTTAGAGTTAGTGCTACAGAGATGCATTGAGAAAAACCTAACTCTAAACTGGGAAAATGTCACTTTATGGTGAGACAAGGGATTGTCTTGGGCCATGAGATTTCGAGGAGAGGCATAGAAGTAGATAAGGCTAAGGTTGAAGTAATTGCTAAGCTTCCACCCCCCAAAGCATCAAGGATATTAGATCCTTTTTAGGGCATGCTGGGTTCTATCGACGGTTCATTAAGGACTTTAGCAAAATTGCTAGGCCCTTAACTAACCTGCTCGCTAAGGACGTGCCCTTTGATTTCAACGAGGAATGTTTCATGTCATGGGGGAAGCTTAAGCAAGAACTGATTTCTGCACCTATCATTTCTGCCCCTGATTGGGCCCAGCCATTTGAGATCATGTGTGATGCATCTGACTTCGCTATTGGCGCTGTTCTAGGACAGCGCATCAATAATAGGCAGCACGTGATCTACTATTCGAGTAGGACCTTAAATGATGCTCAACAGAACTATACAACGACAGAGAAGGAATTCTTGACCGTTGTCTTTGCATTAGAAAAGTTCCGGCCCTACTTGTTAGGTTCGAAAACTGTGATTTTCACAGATCACTCGGCTCTTAGATACCTCATGTCCAAGAAGGAAGCAAAAGCCCGACTGATTCGGTGGATTCTTTTGCTTCAAGAATTTGACTTAGAAATCAGGGATAAAAGAGGTATAGAAAATGTGGTCGCTGATCATCTCTCAAGAATTCCGAATTCACCAACCATCCGAGTTCCGATCAATGAGGATTTCCCTGATGAGCACATCCTAGCCATTCTTAAGGAACCCTGGTATGCTGACATCGTTAATTACCTGGCCACAGGACAATTACCTGCTGACTGGACAAAGCAAGACCAATACCGCTTCTTTGCCCAAGTACGGTACTTCTTCTGGGAAGAGCCGTATCTCTTTAAGTATTGTTCCGACCAAATAATTAGACGATGTATACCGAGGAGGAACAGAGGAGCGTGCTTAGTTTTTGCCATGACCTTGCATGCGGAGGACACTTCGGTCCCCGCAAGACTGCAGAGAAGGTTCTACAAAGTGGGTTCTACTGGCCCACTCTGTTCAAGGATTCATATCATTTTTGCAAGTCATGTGCAAACTGTCAGAAGATAGGGAAACTTTCTAGAAGAGACATGATGCCCCTAAACCCAATCCTTGAAGTAGAAATTTTTGATGTTTGGGGCATCGATTTCATGGGACCATTCCCAACTCCTTCGGCAACCAATTCATTTTGGTTGCTGTCGATTATGTCTCTAAGTGGGTGGAAGCTGTACCAACCAAGACGAATGACAACAAAGTGGTTGTCAAATTCCTTAAAGAGAACATCTTCTCCCGGTTTGGTACCCCGAGAGCGATAATTAGTGATAATGGATCACATTTCTGCAACAGAGTTTTTGAAGCTCTGATGCGAAAATATTCCATCAATCACAAGTTATCAACCCCGTATCATCCCCAGACAAATGGGCAGGTTGAGGTCACCAACCGACAGATCAAGCTCATTCTGGAAAAGACTGTCATTCAAAACCGAAAGGATTGGTCGGTTAAGCTCAACGATGCATTATGGGCTTACCGTACCGCATTTAAGACAATTCTGGGGATGTCTCCTTACAGACTCGTGTTTGAAAAAGCCTGTCATCTGCCAGTAGAATTAGAACACCGGGCCCTCTGGGCAATTAAGCAACTCAACTTCGACCTGACCAAGGCCGGTGAACTTAGGAAACTACAGATTTCTGAATTAGAGGAGATACGGAATGAAGCTTATGAAAATGCACGAATCACCAAGAGCAGAACCAAACTTTTTCATGACCAGATCATAACCCGGAAAACCTTTGCACCGGGAGATAGGGTTCTGCTGTACAATTCTAGGCTTCATATTTCGCGGGGAAACTGAAAACTCGTTGGTCGGGACCATTCATCGTGCGCACCGTTTTTTCCACACTGTGCTGTGCTCATTGCAGACCCTAACAATAACGCGGAATTTAAAGTGAATGGGCAAAGGCTGAAGCCATTCTTGACCACTGAGCCGATAATTCCAGATGATAGTGTGCTCACTCTTTTTGCCCCATCATACACCTAACCCAAAAAAAAAAAAAAAAAAAAAGTTTATATGCTTACCCCGTGTACATTCTTTTTGCCATTTCTTTAGCCTCTTCGTACTTGGCCAAACCGAGTCCACAAAGACGGTAATATCATTCCTTCCCCCTATTTATTGTATTTGCATTTTTCATCTACATTCATTGAGGACAATGCATTAGATAGGTGTGGGGGGGTGCTAACAGTTTTCCTTTTTCCTTTTATTTCTTTCAAAAAAAAAAAAAAAAAGTGTTTATATACTTACCCTTGTACATTCTTTTTGACATTTCTTTAGCCTTTTCGCACTTGGCCGGCCCGAGTCCAAGGAGACGGTAACATCATTCCTTCCCCTATTTATTGCATTTGCGTTTCCATCTGCATTCATTGAGGACAATGTATTAGATAGGTGTGGGGGGGTGCTAACACTTTTTCTTTTCTTTCTTACAAAAAAAAAAAAAAAAAAAAGAGAAAAAAAAATTTCAAACTCTTTATAAAATACCAAAAGACTGTAGGAATTACGGGAACCTTAGTAATAAATCTTTATTTTTGCCTAAGTAAACAAGAAAGAATGGTTTGACTAAAAAGATAGGAGGGATAAGGAAAATAATTCATACCTTTTATTTAGCTTTAGTAAATATGCATAATTCGCACACACATGCTTGGGATTTAGAGACGCAACTTTTGAAAAAAAAAAAAAAAAAAAGCTAGATAATTGTGCCTCAAGAAGCATGATTGTTCACGCCAAAAAAAAAAAAAAAAACAAAAAAACAAAAGAAAAGCTGGATAATTGTGCCTCAAGAAGTATAATTACTCACGCCAAAAATTTTATAAATAAATCTTGATTTCGTGGCCTACTCCACTTGCATATTTGACCTGAAGGGTGTTTTTCCACCTGGTGCCCTAAGACCATCTGGTTTGGGAGTCATCGGTTTGATATGTGCTACATAAGTGAAGTAGAAAGCCTAATGGAACCAGGAATAATAAGTAAATACTAATAAAATAATATTCAAAGTTGAGTTGAAAAATCCCAAGCACATCACACTTACACAGTATGCATATCTATCTAAAGCAAAAAAAGAATGAGTTAGAAGTACAATATCCTTTCTAAATTTAAGAAAAACCATAATTTCTTCTTTTATGAAGGCTAAAATATAAGAGGACTTATGAGGGTTAAACCTAATTCTTACATCATTCGGTCATTTTTATTTAGATGATTGAAAGTTCTTTTTCATATATATATTTATAAAAAAAAAAAAAAAATTTCTAACAACTAATTTCTTTTCTTTACTTAATGGATTTTGTGGGTGTAATCCGCTGAAAACCCTCAGGAGACAAAACTCCTCCTCTAAGGGGAACTTAGAGGTTTAACGGCTTGTTGCACATGCTCAGTGCAATCGCGTCACCTGCGAAAGTGGTGTAATAATTTTCTTAGGTTTTTGTTTTGCTCGGGACGAGCAAAAAGATAAGTGTGGGGGTGTGATTAGTCCCTAATTTTGCATAATTTTCATCACATCTCACATTTAATTGATAAATAAATTCTGCTAATAATCCTTACTTGCTTCATTCTAGGTCCATGGTGTGCAATGGAGAAGAAGACCCTAAAATCACCATTTAATGGTGATTAAAGCCTATTAAAGATAGCCATTGACCTAGAGAGGTGAATCTGCTCAAATCAGGGCGGAAAAGACAAAACTGGACATCAGAACTGACAGGGGGACAACCAGGCGGCGCGCAGCAGCGGCGCTGCGCGCGCCGCCAAAGTATTGCCGCGAAAACGCGGCAAATGCCGCGTTTCCGCGGCAATACTGCGGCGCCGCGCGCGCCGCTTCGGGTCACATCCTGTCCCCAGGCTCCCCTTTGCCCTGGTACCTATAAATACCCCCCCTGGGGTCTTCAGTGAAGGCAGATTGGAATTTTGGCAAAAATTTGTAATCTTGTTGTTAGTTTGTTGTAGTTGTTCTTCTTCTTCTAGTTTTAGGTCTTAGCCATTAAAGAGAGAGAGAGAGAGAGTGTGTAAAGAGTTGTATTTGAAGGGTGACAAGATAATACAAGTACTACTTCTCTTCCTTCTTTCATTTACTTGTCTTTGCATTTACTTTTACTTCTTTATTGTAGTGTAACTCCCCCTTTCCCTTTTACCCCTTTTTCTTTGTTGTTTCTTTTACCTTGATGGCTAACTAAGTTTTCCATAGCATGGCTAACTAACTACTAACCCACTAATTTCTAACACTTGTTTGATAACCCGTATGAATCAATAGTGCCAAACAAGCCTTGTGCAAATGAGAGCTATGGCATCTTAGATGAGGGTTCTAACTCTAATTTATCTACAAGTATCTACTTTCTTATACTTCATACTTACCGAGTTTTGATGATCTATGAGTTTTGTATTTTACTTGTTAGACTCTTTTTCTTTTAACTTTGCCGATACCAATAGTGCACTCGAGTCTTCCCTTATTCTCGCCTTCTATCGGATCTTGATATGGGAATGTCCGAGTTTTTGCCGTGTAAGGCTAAGTTATAGGATGAACTCTCACTCGATTTCCACGTGATTAGTTCCAATGCACAAGTGTCGTGTTTGCCTATGATCCATCGTGAGGCTATCTTCAAAAAGTTAGAAATTAGTGGGAGCACTTAGTAGAAAGTTAGCCATGCATCTTTACAACTAAGAAAAGATCACTTTTACAAACCACCAAACATTTTCCAACAATTTCTAAAAATACTTGTTTTCACTTTTCAAATTCTTTATTTGGACACAAGAACTTTCTTTCTTCTTGAACTTTGAAAGCCGCATCAAGCTTCTATCGCTCTCCCTCCTTGTGGATACGACCCGTATAGCCACTTCGCTACTACGGAAAGAATCGCAAAAGCAGTAACATCAACCCACACTTCCTTCTC